>APFE031456871.1:54957-65019 GCA_000404065.3 Pinus taeda
CAAAGCTCTATTGCATTATCTGCAGCTGAAGTAGAATATGTAGTTGCTGCATCTTGCTGCACACAACTCATTTGGATGATGCAAACATTGCAAGATCTTCAAATCACTTGTACTCCACCTATCTCCATTTTTTGTGATAATACAAGTGCAATCAGTATTTCAAAGAATCCTGTCATGCATTCAAAGACCAAGCACATCCCGATCAAGTATCATTTTCTCCGAGAACAAGTACTTGATCAAAAGGTCAAATTGGAGTATGTTCCCTCTAAGGAACAAGTTGTTGATATCCTCACCAAACCACTGCCCAGGGAGACCTTTGAATACCTCAGACAGAAGCTAGGGGTAGTTGATGCATCATCTTGCTGTTGAATCTTGTTTGGTTCAAAGACTGTTGTATGCAAGTTTCACATGGGGTGTATGCGTACATACGCTGGTTTATGTGGGTCTGTCAAAGACCTTCTAGCACAGGTTCAGGGGGAGCATATATTCATCTAATAATGCATTGTTGGCATTATCATAGAAAATCTTGGTTCAATTATGTTGGATTTTAGGAGGAGCAAGTGTAGAAGGAGAACATGGATTCTGATCTGCATAATGCTGCTGATGTTTTCGTCTCTATGTCTTATATTTCTTTTGTCAAGGTCATGTAACGACCTATTTTGGTTGCCCCACTATGCTTGGGATAGATAATGTAGTGTGCTCATTATATCATGTATCCCCACTTGGTTGGGAGTTGTATGTATGAGTCTTTGGTGATAGAGAGGTCAGTTACAATTTCTTCTGTAGAACATATTCTTACAAATCTTGCCTATTTGTCAGGGGGAGCTTTGATAGCACAGCAGAACAAATATTTCAGCATGCATTCAGGGGGAGCATAACCCTTTGCCCTTGATGACAAAGGGGGAGGAAAGATCTTGAGTGACTTTAGGTTGCCATCAAGTCCAAAGGGGGAGATTGTTGGCATTATGGCACTGGTTTGGCTCAATGACATAAGTGTTGTCCTTGATGGAAATTCACTCAAGTAGCAGATCACAAGTTCAGGCTCTCAGAATGGCAGAAAATAGCAGGTGTGCAGGTTCCTGATCTCAAAGATGCGGTCATCAATAGGTTCCATGGATGTGTCGTTCGGAAGTTGCTGACAGGTTCGCAAGTGTACCGTTCAAAAGATGCGGACCCCCAGTTCACACACTTTCATGCAGAGAAAAGTGCATGCACATGGGAAATCTTACGGGTGGTCCATGGTATTAGTCTAACGCTTTTGAACCTATGGTTTGGTCCGTGGTATTTGCGTCTAAAGTTTTGAACCCCGGTTTGGATCCCTTGTATTTGGTTTCTATGGTTTTGGTCCATGGTTTGTGTAAGGGTTTGTGTATAAAAAGGAAAGGAGATTATTTGGCTGGGCACTGATGTGTTGAATATCTTAAGAGAAGGATCTGAAATTTTGGTGATCGATTGGTGAATAATAGCTAGATCTGAATTAAGGAGAATCCTGAGCATTATAAGGCGAATCTACTGATAAGACGAGATACCCTTGGCGCATGATCAAATCTGTGAATCTGACAGTCTGGGATATAGTTGAGGACTGATAAAGTGTCTATACCTGGAGGTCCACAGGTGAGATATGGCACAGGTGCGGAGGTGCGCAGTCTAGAAGACAGATCAGGTGCGGAGGTGCGCAGTCCAGAAGACAGATCAGGTGCGGAGGTGCGCAGTCCAATTGACAGCGCAGGTGCGGAGGTGCACAGTGTAGTTGACAACACAAGTGTGGAGGTGTGTAGAACATAAGACACAGCAGTGTGGAGGTGCGCAGAACATAAGACGCAGCAGGTGCGGAGGTGCGCAGAACATAAGACGCAGCAGGTGCGGAGGTGCGCAGAAGATAAGATAGAGCAGGTGCAAAAGTGCGCAGGCTCGACACAGTAGAAGTGCGGATATCCGCAGGTTTCTGTTGGTGAAGTTGCAGACTTTTCTTGAAATATTTTTAGCTACCTTTATTTATTATTGCTAAGTTCAAGGTTCTGAATTTGTGTATGGTTGTTGTGTATTGAGAAGTTATTGACTCAGTATTTGTACAAGGAAGTTGGGTGATTTCAGATCTATTTGATGTTTTATTGATATTCATGGATCCAGTCTGAAAATTTATGAAACGAGGTCCTTGGAATAAAAGAGAAGGTCGTAGCCTTCTGCAGGTTGAAGCCTGTGTGCTGGTATAAGACTGCACCAATACAAAATCATTGTAAAAGAAGTTTCTAATTGAAAGAAGATAGAGACATATTGCAGCAGGTGGTTTTCACCCACATTGGGTTTCCACCTTATACCTGGTGTCCTTTGGTGTGACTGTTGCTCTCTTTTTTTTTGTCCTTCCTGTTTGTGATAGTTCTAATGATCCACATCTAAAGAATATATTAAATTATAAGGTATAAGCAAGTTTCATCTGCATAAATTGAAAAGAGTTTGATAATGCTGATTCACCCCCCCCCCTCTCAGTATTATTTTCAACATCATCATTGATCGTATCCACTCAATAAATATCAGAAGATGAAGGGTTGAAAAATGTTTGTACTACCTGATAAGCCAACTCAAGAGGGCTCAAACGCATCTCATTGCCATAAGAGGATAATTCAAACTCTAAAGGCACTATCCATGGATTCGAAGATTTCATAGTGCTTGATGTAAGGATGTTAAGCTCAGAAAAATTAGAAGGAAAATTCAATGGAGGCATCACAAAGGTTACCATCAGTGATGAGTCTTTGAGTAAACTAACACTAATATCCTCATAAAGAGTATTCATTTTCTCGACAAAAGGTATGTTACCTATAGAGTTAGGGTCTGAAGTGTAGTAAGACAACTGGTCTACTTTGACAATTTTCCCTTTGTGAGGAAATTGTATGGTTCGAAACAACGACAAGAATGTTGTTGACATAGTGCAAGTCCAACTTCGACCAAGCAAAAGTCTATAATCGAGCTAAGCATCAACAAATTCAACTTTGATCACAGTCGTGTTTCCCTATAGCTCTATGGGAAAATCGTTTGGGATCCCATAAGGACTGAAACCTCTTCCATCAAAGGATTTTAGAGTGGTAGGTGATTGATTAATGGTTAGAGAACCTAAATATTTCTAACAAGAAATCAACATAATTCCTATAGAATCTCCTTCGTCAAGAAGTCTGCGAAAAACTCATTTATTTTTAACACTAGTTCATGAGGGAGTCTTGGGATTTGACTCTCAAGATCGAATATAATTAAGTTAGAATCCTACAGATCAACAACTCCTAAGTTGAAAATAAAATCTCTCGTTGTGTCTGGCATGTTTACAACACTTCCAAAGTTGACATTGTGGAAGGAGACATAGCCAGGTATTTAGCAATGTTGTAATTTTATGTAGCTCTAGCATGTGGGTTGAAAGCCAATTTTCGAAGCACACCTTTGGGAGGTGGTCGGATCATCATGTTGAGATTTTGTTTCTCAATTTGTAATGGTTCAAAGGGAGGAGGAATTAAAACTGAAGGTGAACTAGATGAACTAGCCTCATTTCCATTGTCAATAGGACACTTAGACCCATAATGTTTTGATCTCGTACCTACCATAAATTCTTACGAAGAAATAATCATCATATCTTACGATGTGGAAGAGGAATATTTGTTATGAGAAACAATTTTTCTCTCTTGAGAAGGAAATGGATCCTTCAAAATAGCGGGAGTTGGAGAACCTTTAATGAATTTGGAAACCTTTTCTCGATGTTGGAATTCCTTCGTATAGTAATCATTGAAAATAAGGAAATTATGGCGATGTTTTCATTTTTCATCAGTAGGCTCAGTTTTAGAAGGTTTCTCTTTCGAACAAGAATTTTCTTTTGATTTACCTTTCCCTTTATTTTTACTTCCAATTGATTTTGTCTTTCTGATAGATGATTCTACTGCATTAATCTCAAAAATAGTTTCTGGATAAAGGCTTTCAGATGGTGTATCTTGTATGGCCAAAGTCTGAGTATTTTTAGAATATTTATTTTTTCCCTTAGATTGTTGGCTAATAGAACCTATAATACCATCAGCAACATTAGATCCTGATCCTGTAGGAGACGTAATTATTATTTCACCCGTAGGGCATGGTAAATTCAGGATTTTCTCATACAAAGTGCCAGATTGAGTGTAGACTAAGTCTAAGTACTGAGCACAAGAAATCACCTACTCTTTTGTGACAAAACCTCAAACATCCTTTGTGATAATGGGGAGAAATGAATTTACAAACCACTCAACTAAAATATGATCTAAAATAAAAACCTTGACTAAGCGACGTCTACGTCCCCATTCATGGATATGATTGGAAATGTGAGTTTATTTTCATTGTTTTAAAGAAGTCAATAGTTCAATACCAGTATCATAACGAATTGGTAACTAAAAGTGGGTTAAAAATTTTGTTTCGAGGGAGTTGAAGTAATGGAAAGAAGCATGTGGTAGCTCAATGTACCATTTGGTTGTCGAACTGGTCAAAGTTCATTGGGAAAGGTAAATATGGGTGGAATCATTGATTAAATAATTCAATGCACACCAAAGAGGATATGTCATCACATGATTGGATAGGTCTTCTCTCGATTTGCCTTCAAATTTGGGTATGCCACTTGGTAACTTAGTAGGAATCGTCGGCCAATAAAGATAATAATAACTAGGATCATTGGTTAACCAGAATAAATCTGGTAGATATAGGGTTGCATTAAATGGTAACGGTCGGTTAGGGTCTTATGATAAAGATTGATAACCTTACAGGTTAATACCAACCCCTGGAGGAGGATACCTAGGATATCCTTGAACAGCCTATGTAGCTGAAATTGGAATTCCACCAGGGTAACCAAGGTGAACCATACTAGGTTGAGGTTGAATAGGGACTTGATAAGTATTGCCAGGATATAGTTGACTCTAAAAAGGTTGAGCTTAATCCATTTCAGCTTAATATTTCCCCTGTATAGGTTTAACTTGCAAAGGTTAGCCTTGAACAAATTGAATTTGAATAGGTTGATTTTGAATAAATTGACCTTGAAAAGATTGATTTTGGAAAGTTTGACCTTGGAAAGGTGGACTTTGAAAAAGAATTCCTTGAAAAGGTGGAACCTGGTAAGCTTGACCTTGAAAAGGTATAGACTGAACCGTAGGAATAGTTTGATAAGCATAAGCTTGTGATATTTCCTTAGTAGTCTTAGGAATAGATATTTGAGGGGTTAATTGAATGGTAGTTTGTGATACTCCTAGAATAGGTTTCTGAGGAGAACTTCGAACCGACTGCGAAACAAGCATTTGAATAGGGATCTGTGGTGAACTATGAACATGTCGTCGAATTGGTTGCTAAGCAGGTGTTTGAGGAATCCCCTAAACATATTGTTGGACAGGTATGACAATACCTGGAATAGGTATTTGAGGAATAGTTTGTCCAATCGGCTAAATAGGTTGATAAAATGGCACTTGTGGAGCAACTGGACCATACAGTTGAGTAAAAGAAGGATTCCAAATAGTGTTCATCCTAGGATAAGGAGTACCAAGTAAAGGTTGATTTACAAAAGGTTGACCTAGGACGGGTTGAGGTATCTGACCATAAGTTCTAGTAAAAGGTTGACCCCTAGCAATAGGTTGTCCTCCAGGTAGAGGATAAGGTGGTTTCCCCCTAGGTTGGTAATAAACATCAGTTGGGGTTACTTGAATTACTAGAAACCATGTAAATTTTTTGGTCTAATGTCGTAAGCGCTTTAGACATGGAAGTTGTGCTCTAAACAGTAGATGTAGATGACCCAAACAACTAAGTAGAAATTTGGGGAGAAGAAGATTCTCCTGAAAAGGTCCCAGTAAGTGACTCATATCTAGGAGGAACTAATGGACCACCATACAATAACAAATCCAGAAAGCTAGTAAACATATATGAATCAATAGGTTCACTTCCAATAGGAATTTTTCACATGATTATTTCTGGAGAATAAAAATGAATGTGTGGAAGCGACAAATTTTGACCTAAAAAACTCATAGTGGTAGAATACCAAGAGTCAGGTCCGAAAGGAGAGAAAGGAACTCTTGGGTCAAAAGTTTCAGTACGGTAAATGGAGAATGAGATGTCTCTAGTTGTTTGGTAATGTCTTCAATCCTAATTAACCCAAGAGGTAATTCAGTCATAACTATAAGCTTCCTTCAAGGTGAAGGTGGCTCAGGAGTAGGAGCTATAACAACCAAAGTCGATTCAGATTTAGAAACTTCATATTCTGGATGTTATACATCTCGTTCAATTAGTTCAATATCTGAAACTTCACCAATGTCAAATTTTGTGTGAACTACTTCGGTAATCTCCATACCAGAGTAAATTAAGCCAGATTATACTTCTTTCATTGGATTCACTTCAGTTTCTACTGTCTCAGATTGTAAAATTGTTGATGTTTTAGGTTCTTCTGAGGCTTTTGATATTGTTGGCTTTGACCTTTCAATTTTATCTTTTCCAAATGACTTGGTGTGTATTCAGGAGGTTTAGCTTGCATTCTACATGAATTCCTTGGTGATTAAGCCAGGATGAAAATTTATCACAAAATTAAACAATATTTACAATCCAATCCTAAGGTCTCTAAAAAGTGAAAATAAAAAACTAACACATGCTAAAAAATCTAAGGTTGCAAATAAGATTTTCACAATGAAATCACTAGTTGGTAATGAAATCCAATGTTGCAGAAGTCAAAGTAAAAAAGTTGTTGGGCACAGTGCAGTTCATGGCCCATTTTTTTTGTCTAAACTCCTAATTTTAGGGAGTGGAATGCACATCATCACATAGCTATGTACCACGCGATGTTTTAGGGGCTTCAGGGTGGGTCAAAGTCCCTACTTTTCATAACAGGTTTGGGCAGTAGTTGATTGTTTTTAGGAGAACCATAGTATTTGGACCATGGTATTTTGATGTACACGTTGATGTAATTAGTATATATAGGAGAAAGGATGTAAGTTGAAGTAATGATATAAATAATGATATGATACAAGCATAAGTAAATATCTCTGTAATATTTTTGGGCCTCGAAGGGAAGGATATGTAGCTAAGTGTGAAGAGACCTAAATACTACAGCTGAGTGCGCAGACACATGCAGATGGGTGCACAAGTCGAAGAACTGTATGTTCTTTTCAAAGAATTAATATAAGAAGTATAGTTTTGATGGACATAACTTGTGTATAATTATGGTGTATCTTTTTCTTCCTTTTCAATATTTTGGTTAGATTTTACTTCCACGAAGTATTGTTTATGGTTGTTAATGGCATGGTTAAGTAGGTAATCCAACCTGGAGAATTAATCTATGTATGTTAAGGATAAAAGAACATAAAAATACCACATTACATTATCCCTCAAGGCTATAGAAACCTGGTTCTGTATCTTCCCATAGTCACTTTGGGTAAGACTGTTATCTTCTTGCAGGTTGTTGCCAAAAGTGCCAGTGATTTAGGGTTTTTTTGCTGCACAGTGAACTCTGAACCTAGGTCAACCCAACATCATCCAACAAATGTTTCCATTTTTGGGACCGGGATCTGTTTGAGGGATATGTTTATGTGGCATCCATCAAAGAAGGAAATCCAAGAGTAGAAAGAATGAGAATTTACAAATTAGGAGAATAGAAACCCTCGACTTTCATCTAAAAGGTGGTTACAAAAGTATATTCCTGAAGACCAATACGAAATTTCCTTTGGTTCATTTCATGTTGAGTTGTACGAGTAGATATCAAGGTTGACCGAGACAAAAAATTATTTTAAAGGAGATGAACCTAAGGAATGAACTCCTAAATTGATAAAATGACTTAAGAACAATGACAATAGGATCTCAGGAGCTGTTGATTTATGGATTGATAACATCTTGGGAGGATTTGTTACTGAGTTCGCGGTAGACTTGATTGTTTCCTATAGTGAAAAAGAACATAAAGTTTTTAAAGGAATGCGAGGTAAGTACTTGAGATCTCTAAAAATATGGACTAAGATGCTTTGTGTGAAAACAGAGTTTTACAAATGCAGTTATATTATTAGTTTACTTATGTTTGGGAGATGATTCGAAGAAGAGACTGGAACAACCCGAAGTGGGAAAAGATATAAAATAGACACTAAAAATAGATCTCATGGCCAAGATCTGAATACTTTCATAGAAACTGATTATAGCCCTCTACTGAGTGAATCCGAAAGTGAAGAAAACCTCCCTAAAATCCCCGAAGTAATTCCACAGTATTCACCCTTTCAACCTGAAAGTTCACCGAAGCCAAAATCTAGCAATAATCAAGGTAATTTTGGTTTTACCCATCCCCCCACTCCCCCTACCATCCCTACCCCCAACCCACCTCCCTTTTATGAATCCCCTTCCACCTCCCCTCCCCCTCCCCCTCTCCCTCCTCCTCCGAAAAGTAATATGGCCTATGATATTAAACTACATGTGTTTAAAGGAACTAGATTTAAGGATCCCGAACGATTTAGGTTTTTATGCCAAGAAGTATGGACAAAAAGAAGTTACATGATGAACATATAAAGAAAACGCAACTCGTTACGACATTCCGAGATCAAGTGTTGATGTGGTACATGAAGTATTCAACCAATCAGATTAGATCATTCAAAAATATTAAAACAGTGCTAGTAAAAGAATTTAAGAAGCCAAAATTTGAGTTGCCTTGTATCACAGAGTTAAAGGAGATCAAACAAAGGCCTACTGAGCCTGTTTAGGAATTTGACCATAGATTCAAAGTATTCTTGGATCAGGTGAGCTTCAACATAGCTCCATAGCAACATAAGGAATTTTTCATAGTTGCGTAGCTACCACATATCAGATTGCCTTTGACACAATGAAAGATAGAAACTCAAGCTTAAGTTTTAGAATTGGTGATGAAATTAGAATCTTCTTATATTTGAGATAGCAATGTAGGAATGTAGCAGATTCAAATTTAGCTGGAAAATTTGAATTTGCAGTTACAAGATATGAAGAAAGTAAGGAAGTCAGAGAAGAAGTGTGGTGTACAAAGTGCGAATCAGAATGCCACTCTAAAGAGAAATGCCCTCTCTTCAGAAATTACTGTTGGAAATAATACTGAGAGGGGGGGGTGAATCAGTATTAGCAAATCAGATACTTTTTCATTTTCACACTCAGATTCATATACGCGACTTCAGTTAAGGGTATACGCATATATACGCGACTGTATTAAATGCAACAAGCGTATATGTAGCAATCTTATGATTCAGTTAGCTTATCTTCAGTAAATGCATCAGAACATTATTAACCATATTAACAGTAAACAGGTGTAGTAAAACAGTACAGATCATCACACATAAGGAGCACACATGAACACCATGATATAAGGTGGAAACCCAATGTGGGTGAAAACCACCTGCTGCAATTTGTTTCTATCTTCCTTTAATAAGAAACTTCTTTTACAATGCACTGGTGCAATCCTTTACCAGTACGCAGGCTTCTACTTGCAGAAGGCTACTACCTTCTTAGCTCTTGTACTAGCTGTTCCATTTACTAGTATGTAGGCGCTAGCCTACTGAAGGCTCCAACCTTCACTTGTTTTCCAGCTAATCCTGAAAGGGAGCTACAACCCCCTGGCTCTTGTACTGGCCAATATGTTTACCAGTACATAGGTGCTAGCCTGCAATCATCCAGGGACCACGTTTCATCAATTTTCAAACTGGATCCATAAAACAATCACCATTGCAATACAATCAATCTTTTGAATCACCCAATACTGAAACCCTGTCACAGAACACAAACCAGAGCCCACAACTCTGCAACAATCACTAGAATCAACAGCAACCTGAAACACCAAATCTCATAATGCATACGCTACTTGGACGAACCCAACCTACATGTATACACGCTTTTACCAAAGACAACCCATGTACAGATCTGCAAATTCTACCTCATAACTTTGCCGCTATTCCAAACATTAGAACATACCCAGATCATAACATTCATACAATAAACATGCGTCAATAGATCTAGTCTATCCATACTTAAACCATATAAAGATAATCATTCCAAGCCTTGAGATCCCGTTCCATCTTTCATCATCCTCCACATGAG
>APFE031456871.1:68112-81764 GCA_000404065.3 Pinus taeda
AACCATCTGGAGGTGCTCAATACATGTCAAAAACTCTTCTAGAAGGCTCTAGAAGTGACCACAAGTAACTTTTTAAAGATGAAACTTGCGCCTTTTGACCTTTACAGGGGTACGCACCCTAGCTTTAGCTTACAGAGCGTATTACTATGCAAGTCTAATGTATTTGGAGTGCGTACACGCAGGCAAGGTAGAGAGAAACTGCGTACCCAGAGATAAACATGTTTTCAAGTGACTTTCTCTCTCTTTGAAGTTTTGACACGAAGAGCAGAGGTATGGGGCTTGACAAAGTGGACAATGTGGCTATTGATGAGGCCACATAAACTGCAGATAGTCAAGGTGACAAAATTCAGTGTAACACCTGGTACATTAAGTATTGTGTTGACAATCCTCATGCATCGCTAGCAGAAACTCAGACAACTTTAAACAAAGAGTTTAGTAAGCCTAATTCTGAGGCGTAGTCGGTAATTGAATTTAAAGAGAACATGATGAAGGTTGAGGAGACACCTTGGGACTTTGATCAGAGGTTGAAGTTCCAGATTAGATAGGCTAACATGCAAATCTCAAATAGCCAGCATCGCGACTGGTTCATCATGTCAATTTTTCCCCATTTGAGAATTTCTCTGTTACAACAGAAGATAGCAACATAGGCAAAAGCCTTAGAGATCGTGATGAGGTTGCACGCATCACCTATTTAGAATACGAACCTGGGGGTATAATAGATCCACTCACAATTAGTGAGCTTACACCTAGAGTTACATAGTTTGAAGAAAGAAAAGGACACTAAGCCAGAAGTACTTGCAAAGGTTTGGTTCTTGAAGTGCAAGGGCCATGGGCATGATAAGGATCATTGTCTAGTATATGTGAACTATCTTATAGGGGGAAGTCCAGTCCCCCTAAAGCTAGAAGCCCTAGTTAGGTCAAGCACGAGAACTGCGCTATGGTGCACCATTTTTCAAGTCACTGGGCAACATGTGATGGGTAATTGCCACTTGCTTCAGAAGTTTGTTCAGACACCTCAACAGTTGTTCGATAATTTCTGTAAATCTATGGGCCATGATGAGCACCATTGTTGAAGCTATGAGCTGATGATGGAAAGAACCCCTACAAACTGTATGCAAGTAGAAACTCGGCCTCTAGATCAATGTTGGAAATAATACTGAGAGGGGGGGTGAATCAGTATTATTAAATCAGTAAAACTTTTACATTTCCATGCTTAAATACATATACGCTACTTCAGTTAAGGATATACGCGTATATACGTGACTGTGTTAAAAGCAACTAGTGTACATCTAGTAACCTTTATGATTTAGTTAGTTCATCTTCAGTGAATGCATCATAACATTATTAACCATATGAACAGTAAACAGAACAAATCATCACACATAAAGAGCACACATGAACACCATGATATAAGGTGGAAACCCAATGTGGGTGAAAACCACCTGGTGCAGTTTGTTTCTATCTTCCTTTAATAAGAAACTTATTTTACAATGTACTGGTGCAGTCCTTTACCAGTACGCAGGCTTCTACTTGCAGAAGGCTACGACCTTCTTAGCTCTTGTACTAGCCATTCCATTTACTAGTACGTAGGTGCTGGCCTATTGAAGGCTCCAACCTTCACTCGTTTTCCAGCTACTCCTGGAAGGGAGCTACAACCCCCTGGCTCTTGTACTAGCCAATATGTTTACCAGTACATAGGTGTCGGCCTACAATCATCCAGGGACCACGTTTCATCAATTTTCAAACTGGATCCATAAAACAATCACCATTGCAATACAATCAATCTTCTGAATCACCCAATACTGAAACCCTGTCACATAACACAAACTAGAGCCCACAACTCTGCAACAATCACTAGAATCAACAGCAACCTGAAACACCAAATCTCATAATGCATATGCTACTTGGACGAACCCAACCTACATGTATACGCACTTTTACCAAAGACAACCCGCGTACAGATCTGCAAATTCTACCTCATAACTTTGCAGCTATTCCAAACATCAGAACATACCCAGATCATAACATTCATACAATAAACATGCGTCAATAAATCTAGTTTATCCATACTTAAACCATATAAAGATAATCATTCCAAGCCTTGAGATCCCGTTCCATCTTTCATCATCCTCCACATGAGTGCAACCTTGGTTCAGATCAAGCAAGACATCACCAACCCATAACCAGCATCTGGATCTCACACGTCATCAGACATTTATCACTTACACGCCGTTTCTCACACACTTGCACTTCTCTTGGCCTAATGATCTTCTCCTTATATAGATTTAGGCTTCTCTCAATACCATGATCCAAAACCATGTAGAACCAATACCTTGGACCCAATACCTGGGGTCGTCACTTTGGACCAAATACCACGGATCAAAACCATGGTTTCCGACATGTACGTGCCTTTCCTTCTGAGAACCTACGTGTGTACGTATGCACTCCTTTTGCTCCGATTACTCGCGTATATACGCACTTTCATCACGGGCAAGTTGCGTATATCTCTCTTTTGATCTATTGCCATCTCATTAAGTTGCCATCACCTGTATCATACCTCTGAGTGAGTTGCCATCAAGGACAACACCTGTATCATAATGCCAACAATTACATGGTTAGTGGATCTATGAACCTTTTGAATGCCGAATCCATCTTATGGTGTGACATATGCAGAATTAGAAGCGAACATCACTCAGAAGATTATTATTTGTTAAAAAAATATGGCAGAATCCAAAGAATTTATGTTGCAAGTTTTGTAAATCTGTGGGACATGATGAAAATAATTTTCGAGTTTATGAATTAATGATGGATCGCGGTGCCCACACATATAGAATGCAAGATGAAGAGTGTGGATAGGAAGGAACTAAACAACATGGTGGTTGAGGCGGATATCAAGGAAGAGGTTGAGGTGGTGAAGCTGGTTGAGGTAGTGGACAAACTATCTGGTACAACTGCGGCTAGGCAGGTCACTTTGTAAGAGATTGTCAAAATTCTACTATGACATGTAAGTATTGCAAATTGTTTGATCATGTAATTGAGGAATGTCCAGCACTTGTGGAAAAAATGCAAGAAAGGAAAAATCAACAGTTGACATAGAACATTCAAATGATGATTGTGGAACAGAGGACCAATGAACCTCGCGTTAATATTGCAAGAAGGACTAGAGCTATGACTGGAAATGATAAAGAAGATGGAAAGAAGGAAGTTGAAGCCACATGGGTAAGCAAGAGTGTAGAGAAAATGCCTACCTTTCATGTTTAGAAGGAAAAAGAAGTGTTTATGCAAGCCAGACGAAGCTTTATGGATGTTTGGGTTTCGGCCTCTAGCACGCATCCAAAACAAATGTAGAAGAACAACTGCGACATAAATATCATCTGCGACACAAGATGTCGATCTAGGTATTTTAAAGTCTTTCCTATAAACTTACATGAAGCGGTTAAGAAACTAGAAAGTTGTTGAAGGGCTAAAGGAATTGATAGATTCATGTGCTTCTAAAGAAGTACTGTGAAGTGACATGCACGTAGTTAACAATTTACATCAACATAAGAGGAGGACTCGAAAAGAAATGAGACTCATTGCATAGATCAATGAATATGACATGGATTAGGTTATTCTGGATTTAGGATCTGATGCCAATGTTCTACCAAAGTAGGCCTGGGAATTGATGGGTAAGCCAAAGTTACAATGGCCACCAATTTAGTTGAGAATGGCCAACCAGCAAAAAATATTCCCTATGGGGACGTTATCATATTTTACAGTAGACAGTGAAGGAGTACACACTATTGCAAACTTTGAAGTGATATAAATTATGGATGACAAAATCTCTTATCCATCATTGTTTGGATTAGATTGGGCATTTGATATTATAGCTATAATGAACTTAAAGAAGTAGCAAATGGTATTTTAAAAAATAAAACATGAGAGAAAATTTTCCATTGGACCCATCAGAAGGGGTGAGATATATAGAGCCCGTCAGAGAGGAGTATTGTGCAACAGATATAGATCACATTTATCAGATAACAGCTAAAGAAGAGGAATGTATAAACCCCATTGTAGATGCAAAATTGAGCTGGGAGTAGGGAAATTCTTGTACCTCAGATTTAGAAGCCGAATTGGAAAATTGGCAGAATAGGCTACACGAAGTGTCTACAAGGCAATTTTCAAGGATCACTAAATCATTTCGCTATATAACTTCTGAGGTATGTAATTCTCCTTACTATGATGATTTAGGTAATGTAAGAACTTTCCTTAATGATTATGAAATACAAATACCAAAAGATAAAAGGTTGTTAGCTTTGGATGTGGCCTTGAGATCTACCCCTGCTAAATGGTGGGGTGTTGTTGTAGCGGTTGCAACACCCTCTAAAATTTTGGCCTGCATCCAATTTCAGAGCCTTCCTTGGGTTTTTCCTTGATGTTTGCAAGCACTCGAGATCATCTCGTGCGCTGGTAGTTAGTCTTTTCACCCTCCTTGCTTGATTGTTCAATGGACATCTCTTTTGCATGTTGGTCACAATGTCATGCTTGCAGTCATGTTCTGGCCACACATAAGGTCCCACTTCATGTGCACAAGTTTTATTCGCTATGTAAACATATGTTGCACTCACACACAAAGTTGTGTACACTGTCACACAAGCATCGTCACAGTCGTTCAATGATCTATCCTATATGTTGTCTTGATGGTTTGAGGCATCTTGTCATCAAGTCATGTTGAGTGTGTGTTTGTAGGGTTGTGTATGCACAAATTCACTTGCTCACACACTTAGTCATTTTGTTGAAGTTCTGAAGACCAGATCACCCTCCAACAGTAAAACTTCCACCCTAGAATCAACTTGACTTAATGTCACCAAGAACAATGCAGAAGTGACCAACAATCCATTTCAATCTATGCTTCCTGCAAACATATCAACCAATCCTCATGATGGTCAATCAGAGAGTTTGACCGGGTAGTGATCCCGGGACTCACTCCCCTAAAAAATTGCAAAAAATTTACTAAGCATGCCCGCTTCTCTGACTAAAGAAACTGCGTAGACTAGTTGGACAGACACCCAGTGTTTATCACTGTCTCCCTCAAAAAATTGCGTAGTTTCCCTAGCTATCCACCCAGTCAATTGGCTTGCTGCTCACCTAGAAAACTACGCAAATTTCATGAGCATTCCATAAGTTTCCCAACATCCTGCTCAGCTCAGAAACTGTGCAAAGGTGTTTAGTAAGTCATCCTACCAGCAATTGCATAATTTTTTCCACCAGCACCCCCGCAACCCACTGCCAGCTCCCTGAAAAAATGCACATTTTTTCTTGGTAAGCCTCCTGCATCCCATTGCCAACTCCCCAGAGGAATTGTGCAGTTTTTTCTACTAAACCCCTCTATTGCCTACATTGCTTCCCTAAAAAGCATTTGCACAGATCAACCGGCAGCCGAGCCAGATCCTGCGGATAGTCACTTTTGATTTAGATTGTCCATCTTAGTCTCCCAGTGACGTTTGTGCAGTTTTCACCAGCAGTGACCAAAGACCACATCCCAGCTTGAAAACTTCCTTGCACAGTTTTATATCCTTCCCCTCTCTCTAGGTCACCTACATCTGAAAGTGAAAAAAAATGCATCATGGTAGACTGAGAGGTTTATGGATTTGATGTTGTCTCGTCATGAGTGTTTGAAAATACAAGTACATGGATGAGACATGACGCGACGACGAATGGTATGAACAAGGATAGCACATACAAGGACATTTTTTCGCGAACAGACGAACATGTGAAGCATGCCAAAGTACAAGCAAAGAAGAAACATGCACATGTGACATCAAGGGAACACCTAGACCATCTAAGACTCTGCACACCTTTCCATGTGGAGGTGAAGCTACGATACACCAAGGGAATATCCATCATTCAACAACACTGCAGATCCACATGTACATCAGCAACAGCGTGAACATACCAGCATTGTCGTGTCGAGTAGTATCATGAGTCATGTCAGCCACATCACTACTATGGGCCATATTGTTGTAAATAAATGTAATGTAACATGGAAGTCTAAGAGACCGCATGTCATATGAAGAGTCATGTAAAGATGAAGAGTCAAATAATTCAAACAGCCACAAGGGCCAGTTTCACCCTGGGCTATAGATACCCCCTCATTTGTACATGCAAAGGACTTTTCACCTTGGCTCCTCCCACATAGCCTTCAGAGTCTGTGGTCTTTTCTTTGAGGAGCAAGCAGTGGCTCCAACACCCCTTTTATGGGGTTAGTGATCTATTGTGTACTGATGTGTCTTGGAAATTTCGCTTAATTCAGAAGTCTAACAACAGGCCAACACGTTTTCACACATGTATTGGAATTGTTTGTAAGGCTAATCTTGGAACACTTGTAATGCATGGTACTTTAAATTGTGTTAAAACATTTGAACTCTTTCGATTATTTTAATACATATGTTTATGAAAATGTGTTGTATAAGTTGTTAATGTTGTCCTTCCCGCATGGACTGCCTCATTGGACATCTCACAGAACCTTTCCCATAAACTTGTTATAACGGCCGTCGCACTCGCGTGAACTGCTTCGTTGAGTGTTGAATGTGATTTTCCTTCTTGTGTGTGTGACTGTCTCATCCATGTGGACTGCTCCGCCGGAAGTTGCCCATGTCCTGTCATGTTTTTTGTCTTTGACAAAGTTGGGACTCTTCCCATTTGACTGGAGACTCACTTCCACCCTCTCTCTCTATGGTGAAAGAATCTTGACACAAGTAACACTAGCACTCACCAGGCACGCGAACCTTGAAGAAAACGAAGACCACTCTCATGTGCTAACAAGCAAGAGCTAAGGTAAAAATTTAAGATAATGGAAACTAGGCCATCATAATAGATGGGACTCCTACACCAAATGGTGTGAGGTCTAGTTGGGACTTCATACCAGGGAGATCCCCTAAATGTTGGCATGTCCAAAACTATCAACAGGTGCACATAAAAGAAATATAGCAGATTGGCAAGAGTATCAAAGATTAACGTGGATCAGGTTTGGGTCGGTAGATACAGAAATATAGGTGAAATATGATGGTAAAAATGACCCTAGGGAGCATATTCATCGATGCACTACAATATGGGAGGAGATCCCACAACAAGAATGGGTACATGGATTTATCCACACATTAGAAACAATTCCTATGAACTGGTACCTAGAAATAGAGCTGCGCCATGGTATTGTAAATTAGGAAGATTTGGTTGAAAGGTTTATATTAACATTCAATTTTGAAGATGATTGCCCATGCATAGGCTCAGCTCTTTAGACAATCAGAGAAAATATCTTTGGGAATGCGACCTCGCTGACATGGCAGCAATCGGATTGGACTGCGCAACTACAACATGCACTAGATTGCTATAACATTATTGTAGAAGAAGATGAAGATCCACACAATATCAACATAGAAGAATCATAGGGACACTGCGAAGTCGTTGGACCTGAGCCAGAAATATCATATATAGCAAAGCCAATAATGACTAAAAAGGTGAATATATGATCAAAGGAGGAATCAAAGTTTGCAATGATTAGAGACTACTGGGAAGAGGATACAGTTAGTAAATTTACAAAGCTGTTACCTGAATACCAGGAGCTATTCCCTACAAAATTTTTAGAAATGAAGGGTATATTAGGTGATCTAGGAGTAATGGGGATTCCTCTTAAACCTAATGCAAAACCTGTCAAGCAAAGACCCTACAAATTGAACCAAAAATATAAGGAAAAGGTGAAAGAGGAGTTATATAAAATGATAACAACAAGGATAATTGAACCTGTGGAGGAATCATAGTGGGTAAATCCTATGGTGGTCCATGAAAAGAATACTAAAGGAGAAATTAGGATTTGTGTGGATATGAAGAAATTAAACGATGCATGATCCATTCCCTACACACTTTACAGCTGAGGTGTTGGATAATGTAGGATGACAAGAGGCCTACTCATTCACAGATGGATTTTCTGGCTATCATCAGATCAGGATTGCACCAGAGGATAAGCATAAGACCACATTTGCAATAGAGTGGGGCTCATATCAATATACAGTGATTCCTTTAGGGTTGAAGAATGCCCCTGCTATATTTCCAAGATTTGTGGTTGCAACATTCAAGGAGTATGTACACAAATTCCTGGAGGTATGATTTGATGATTGGACTATCTTTGGACTATTGAAAAAGGATGTTACAAGCTTAAGGATTATGTTGGACAGACGTAGGCAGTACCAAATCTCATTAAAATTAAAGAAATGTATATTTTGTGTGCCTTTTGTCATACTATTGGGGCATGATGTGTGCAAGCATGGTTTGATGGTGGATCCAATGAAGATAACTGTCATTGTGAACTTGCCTCCACCAAAAATAGTGAGACAGTTGCCCATTACATTGGGACACACTGGATATTAAATAAAATTCATTAAGGGGTATGCGTAGATAATTGCACTAATGCAGAAACTATTGAAGAAAGATGTGACTTTTCAATGGAATGAAGAATGCCAAAAAAGTATCTATATATTGAAAGAAACGATGGTAACTATGCCTCTTGGTTTTCCCACACTGCAATAAGTAGTTTCATGTTCATGTGGATGCATCTTGCATAGCTTTGGGAGTAGTATTGGCACAACTTGGTGCAAGAGAAATCGATCACCCTAAAGCTTTTTCAAGCAGGAAGTTATCCAAAGCAAAGAAGAACTACACTAAAGAGAAGGTTTGGCTATGGTATATGCATTGCAAAAATTCAGATATTATTTGCTAGGATCACATTTTAAGATGTTCACAGATCATTCTGCATTGAAATATCTGGTGAACAAGCCTGTCCTAGGAGAATTTTGTAGATGGTTGTTGTTATTTCAGGAGTACAATTTTGAAGCTTTTTTAAACGAGGAAGGTTGAATGTTGGGCTTGATCATCTATCAAGGTTGGAAATAGGGGAAGAACCAATAGACATTGAAGATAATATTCCCAACGCGCAGTTATTTGCAATCAAGATTGCAGATGATCACTTCACAAACATTATTCAATTTTTAGTAGATGAATGGCCCTTGCATAATACACTATGCAACGTAAGAAGGAATTAGTGGTGAAGGTAACAAATGTTTTGTTGATAGCGAGACATTTGTATAAGATGGGACCAGATGAAATTTTACATAGGTATGTTCCCAAACATGAAAGACAGACTATTTTGACAGAAGCTCATGGAGGCATAACTAGTGGACATTATGTAGGGAATGTTACTACGCCGATGGTTTTAAGAGCAGGATTATTATGGCCCACACTTCACAATGATGTAAAGGAGTATTGTCAAGCATGTGATGTATGTTAGAGAACTAGGAAGCTATCAAGGAGGGATGAAATTCCATTGGTGCCACAGGTGATATTGCATACCTTCAACAAATGGGCCATTGATTTCGTTGGACCTATCAACCCACCTGAGAAGAAGACTGGTGCGAGGTATATAATCACAGGAACTGATTATTTGAAAAGGTGGGCTGAGGAACAAGCAGTAAGGGATTGCAACACAAAAACTATTGCGAAGTTTCTTTTTTAGTATATTTTGTCCAGATTTGTGTGTCCAAAGGTCTTTATGAGTGATTAAGGATCACATTTACTGAATAACACTATTGAGGCATTGACTAAAGAATTTCAAGTGTATCATAAGAAGAGCATCGCATATCACCCTCAAGCAAATGGCACAGTCGAAGCTTTTAACAAGATTTTGGAAAATGCACTGACCAAAGTGTGCAATGTGAACATAGATGATTGGGATCTGAGAATTCAAGTGATGTTATGGGCTTATAGAACCACATGCAAGAAGATGACAAGCCAAACACCTTTCAGGTTGGTTTATGGGCAAGAACTTGTGATGCCCATGGAATATATTGTTTCGAGCTTAAGGATTACAACCTTTATAGGCATGGACGACCATGACATAATGGAGGAAAGAATGGCGTAGTTGCTCGCATTAGATGGAGACATATTTGTAGCAGGATTTCATCAGCAAGTGCAGAAAGAAATAGAAAAAGCTTGACATGAATGACATATCAAGAAGAAGACATTTTAGGAAGGAGATCTTGTCCTTCTATATGACAGTAAATTTACAAAGTTCCTAGGAAAGTTTAAGATGCATTAGTTGGGACCCTATATCATCAAGCATATCACGGATGGAGGCGAAGTTGAATGGAGAATTGATACCAGAGAGGGTGAATGAAAATAGGTTGAAGCTATATAGGGATAACTCTACCATGTTAGCTTCGCTCTAAAATAAAGGAGGAAAGTCTTAGTGCCACCTGTAGTTGAAAGTGGGACTGGACTATAAGCTACGTTGCAGAAAAGAGATTAGACATAGGAAGGTTACTTCGCGACAGTAAGGAGTATGTCACAGTTTATAAGAACCACGACACAAGAAGGATTATTCGCTACAATGAAAGGTGCATTGAATTTCACCAGAAATATGACTGTTAAAAAGAAACTAGCCATTGGAGAAGCGGAAAAGTGCATTTATGGAGGCAAGTTAGCAAGGATCTAGGGATATATATGAAATTAATAAACAAAATCTAAGAAATATCTAAGATAATGATGGGGTTAGAAGATCACGAGTGCTATAAAAGGCAGCATCATGCCAAGATTTTGGCACTTTACTATCTGATAGCTAAAAAGCTACTAAGTATTGAGAAATTGTAGAAGTCGCGCTATTACATGAACATTGAAGGGCTCATCCACATATTCAAAGAGAGAGGTATAGAGGGAATTATGGAAGCTACATCATCATATGGTACACTCACCACATCGTCTCCCTCGCAGCAAAGATCGCCAAGGAAGAAGCTGACTCTAGATCAGAGAACAAAGAAGAAGCAAGATAAGAAGCCTACGAAGCCCGTTGAACCATAGCCAATATCCCAACCCGTAAGAGATAATGAAGAAGAAGAAAAAAAAAAAATAGATGGAGGCAGAGACCGCAACAATTCCTTCCCCGCTACCGCCATATTTACACCCAGTAAACCCAACACCAAACTAGTCAAGGACTCCAAGGATTCGAAGTATGGCACATTTACACCATTTCTACCAGAGAAAATACCATTTGAAGGAGAATTTCTCGGAACAATCCCATAGTTGAAGTTCGAGGATAATGACTTCAATGACCGTAACAAATACCCGCAGTTTGCTCCAAGTAAGTACTTTAAGCAGGACTGTTACCTAGAGAGTCGAGTAACAAGCTTGGAACCACATCAGTGGGCGAAAGGGTTGGAGTGATCAGGCTTACTAAACATGTTGAATATGTTGCACTTTAGTAGAAATACACCTAACACAACCTACTTAAGGCAATTACTTGTGTTGGTGCACGAAGGATACCTCTAGATTGGAAAGAAGATCCCCATTAACGAGATGCTAATATGGCGGATTACCAGGTTTCCATACCTACATACTTTAAGTCATGTTCACAAGTTATAGTAGAAGACAATGAGTACCTATGTGCAGCTATTAATTGTCTTCTCTGCATATGCTCATAAATCAACTAGGGAACTACACAAGTAGCCAAAATCAAGGTTTTGTACAATGGGATTAAAAAAATCCACTTTCTTTGGGATGATTTAGATTCAAACTTTGCAAGGGAATTCTCTGGGACACATTTGTTGATGGCAAGAGATACAAACGGATGGTCATTTGCCTAATGCAACAAATGACGTGTAACACAAACCCTAGGGACCAAGAATATTATTTTAACCCCCAATTGCAATATATATTTTGCATATGCATGCATATACAAAATTTCCTTGGGCATTGTTGGGGGTTGAAATAAAATCACCTTAGGTGCTACCGCTATGTGGGATGGTGCAAGCAACAATGTAAGAGAGGTTGACCTCTTTAATCCAAAGATAAAAAAAAAGCAGAGAAGTGTGAATCCCGCAATATTGTCAAAAAGTAGCTATATAGAAGCGATGCATATACAAACATGATGCATTTTTTCAAGATGGGATTCCTTCTACACTCTTTCATATATGCACAATTTTGTATATTATGTATATGTACACAGATATAGAAGCCACACATGTATGGAAGCATAATTTCATATATGCACAAATGAAAGTTATATCTGCTTCTGTATATGCAATTGTAGTTTTGTATGTGTGTCACTTTGGTATATGTATTAACTATTGTATATGTATCACTTCTACATACATGAATCCAGAATATACTCTTGTATATACACACATATATATGTATATGTGCAGATATATGAAAGTGTAAGAACATGTATGGAAGCAATGCATATATATAGCATCCATGAAGCACATATATGGAAGATTGTTTCTATATATGGAAGTGGTTCATAAATGGAATTCAAAGCGCCACAAAAATGGAAGTGAATATATCTTCCATGTACACATACACAAAAGATTTCTTCCATCAATTACAAAAATATTGATCAAATTCTAAATATAGGGATGCAAGAGTTAGAGCATGTAATGTTAGAACTTGGGGTATGTTAAAGAATGGCTACACATAAAATATAAATTTTAGAGCATATTTGCCATCATCAATAATCTTGGTACTTAATCTCTATGTTCTCCAAATTTGTTAAAATATAACAATACAATAAATATAGCTTCCTTTACAATATAACAAATGTAAGAGATGGGATGCCTTCTAAAACTAGGTATTTGTGGTATATATGGAAGACAAAGGATACACAAAACCAACCAACATGGATATGACTAATATAACAATAGAAATGTAATAACTAAATGCCAAAATCTTAGTAGGATCTCAAGTTATCATAATCACACTTTCAGTTATGAGAAAACCTCAATAACAATGATGAAGGGGAATCCTCATTAACACCGATGGGGGGAATCTCGGGTTATTGTGGTTATTCTTTCAGCTATGAGAAACTCTCATATACATTGATAGGGGTAATCTCATAACATTACTACACCATTCATAATTATTATCAACATCATATGTGTCATCCCATATCAAATTTAATTTTTTCATCATTTCAACATTGATTATGCATGGTGAAAACATTGGAATAGTCTTACCTTTGTTAGCCTTCTCAATAAATGTATATTGGTGACATATATAGAGACATATATAGAGACCTTATCTTTATGAGACTAAGGCTACACATATTGCTTATATTGCTATATTTATTTTATGTTAAAAAGAAAACATCATTCCACTTTGAAAAAGATTTTATAAAAATTTTATATCAAATTTTTAGAATAAGTATTTTGTTAAAAAAATTATTAAAATTTTTAATTTATAATATTAATATTATTTTTTCAATATCAACATCATGTACAACTATATATCATTCAAATCTAATATACAACATTACTAAAATTTACAACCATTTATTTTCTTAAAAATAATTTAAATTTACACTCATTTATAATTTAAAAATAAATAAATAATAATCTTCAAACCATAACAAATGTGTAATTTTCCTAATACACCACATTATTTTAATTTTAGTGTGATAAAATTATCATTATTTAATCTTATTTTCTATTAATTACCCAAAGACAAAATATATTAAAAAAATAGATATAAGAAAGACTCTTTGCAATGTTACTAATGAAGAATAGTTTTTATGCGCCAAAAAAAATGTGTATAAGAAATGTGCTTTTCAATGTAATTTATTAAATAAACAT
>APFE031456874.1:0-19704 GCA_000404065.3 Pinus taeda
TAATATAAGTAATATTATTAAGAACCAACATAGATCCATGCTAACTAAATCAAATCTCTCAAGGTGCAAATATTTGCACAAATTTTGCACTAAAAGAAGTTTGCATCTTGAAATATTTTATCCCTCTAGTGTTGGGTAGATCATGGCTTAAGAAGGATCTATGTTGCTCATAAGATGTTTATCTATTGAGATTAACATTTCTCAAATGAATAAGAAAATAAAATCATTCATATATTTCTAATCAAGACTATTTTAATATCACTCCTTTGGGTTAATAATCCTTTGGGTTTTTAGTATTAATATTCCTATCGTATAATATTATTCAACCATATGAAAACCAACCATGGTCTAATGTCTCATTGTGACAATGATTGTCTCAATATGAAAATCAACCATGGTCAACCATGGTCTAACGCCGCATTGTAGATTGTCTTGACACTAAAATCAATCATGGTCAACCATGGACAACCATGGTCCAATGTCGGATTGTGACAAGGGTTGTCTCAATATGAAAATCAACCATAGTCAACCATGTTCCAACGTGCATTATGACAAAGATTTTCTCAATATGAAATTCAACAATGGTCAACCATCCTCAATAACCATGGTCACTTTGTGACAAATATTATCTCTTGATCCAACGTAACATTGTGACAACCATGGTCAACCATGTATGAACTCGCATTATGACAAAGATCGTCTGAGTCTGAAAATCAACCATGGCCAACCATGGTCAATCATGTTCAACCATGGCCAATAACCATGCTTACAATGTGAGAAAGATTGTGTCTTTGTCCAACGTCACATTGACAACATGGTCATCCATGGTCCAACTTAGCATTCTGACAAAGATTGTGTCAATATGAAAATCAACCATGATGGTCAACGATTGTCCAACGTCGCATTGTGAGAAAGGTTGTCTCAATATGAAAATCAATCATGGTCAACCATAGTCCAATGTACCATTTTGAAAAATATTTTGTCAATATGAAAACCAACCATGGTCAACCATATTTATTTTAGGGTTTATAATATTTATATTAGGGTTTATATGCTTTGGGTTTATAATATTTATCATTTGGGTTTAATATTATTCCATTGGGTTTATAATCCCTTGGGGTTTTAGTATTAGTCCCTTGAGTTTATTATTCTCTTGCATCTATAATATTAATCCCTTGGGTTTAATATTACTCCCTTGGGTTTATGAATCTAAGGGTCCATATTCCCAAGGTATAATATTATTCACAAGGTTTATAATATTAACCCTAGGATTTAATATAAATCCCTTAAGTTTATACTCATGGTCAACCATGCACAACCATAGTCCAATGTCACATTGTGACAAAGATTCTCTCAATATGAAAATCAACCATGGTCAAGGATGGTCAAATGTCATATTGTGACAAATATTGTCTCAATATGAAAATCAACCATGATAAAACATGGTCAACCATATTTATTTCAGGGCTAATAATATTTATCTTAGGCTTTTTATTCCTAGGGTTTATAATATTAATCCCTTGGGTCTAATATTACTCCCTAGGGTTTATAATCCCTTTAGTTCTTAGTATTAATCCCTTGGGTTTATTATTCCCTTCAGTTTATAGTATTAATTTGTTGGGTTTATTAATCTAAGTGTTCATTTTCCTAGGGCGTTATATTATTCATAAAATTTATAATATAAATCCTTGGGTTTAATAAAAATCCTTTGGGTTTATAATCATAATCAACCATGGTCCAAAGTCACATTGTGACAAATATTTTCTCATTATGAAAATCAACCATGGTCCAACTTCAGAGTGTGACAAAGATTGTCTTGATGTGAAAGTCAATCATGCTGAAGCATGATCAACCATGGTCCAACGTCACTTTATGACAAAGATTATCTCAATATGAAAGTGAACAATGGTCAACCATGATCAACCATGCTTATTTTAGGGTTTATTATATTTATCATAGGGTTTATTTAGCTTGTGTTTATAATATTAATCCATTGGGTTTATAATACATTTGGGTTTTAGAATTGATCCCTCGGCTTTATTATTCCCTTAGGTTCAAAATATCAATTCCTTGGGTTTATTAAACTAAGGGTTCATATTCATAGGGTATAATATTATTCAACCATATCAAAATCAACCATGGTTCAATGTCGCATTGTCACAAAGGTTGTCTCAATATGAAAATCAACCATGGTCAACCATGGTCCAATACCACCTTGTGACAAAGATTCTCTCAACATTAAAATCAATCGTGGTCAACCATGGTCCAATGTCACTTTATGAGAAGGAATGTCTCAATATGAAAATCACCCATGGTCAACCATTTTCCAACATTGCATTATGACAAAGATTGTTTCAATATAAAATTCAACCATAGTCAACAATGGTCAACCATTATTAATAGTCATGGTCACATTGTGACAAATATTATCTCCTTATCGAACATCACATTCTTCCAACCATGGTCAACCATGTTCCAACGTCCCGTTGTGAAAAAGATTGTCTCAATCTGAAAGTCAACCATGGTCAATCATGGTCAATCATGTTCAATCATGGTTAATAACCATGCTCACATTGTGACAAAGATTGTCTCTTGGTCTAATGCCACATTGTGACAACATGGTCATCCATGGTAATCCATGGTCTAACGTCAAATTCTCACAAAGATTGTCTTAATATGAAAATGAATTATGGTCAACCATAGTCCAATGTCGCATTGTGGCAAAGATTTTGTCAATATGAAAATCAACGGTGATCAACCATGGTCAACCATATTTATTTTAGGGTTTATAATATTTATCTTAGGGTCTATATACCTTGGGTTTAATATTATTCCGTTGGGTTTTAAAATTAATCCCTTGGGTTTATAATATTTATCTTAGGATTTATATACCTTGGGTTTATAATAACAAAGATTGTCTCCATATGAAAATCAGTCATGGTCAACCATGGTCAACCATCATCCAACATCGCATTGTGACAAATATTATCTCAATAAGAAAATCAACCATGGTCCACCATGATTGTTTTAGGGTTTATAATATTTATTATAGGGTTTATATACCTTCAGTTTATAATATTGATCCCTCGGGTTTAATATTATTTGCTTGGTGTTTATAATCCTTTGGGTTTTTAGTATAAATCTCTTCGATTAATAATTTTGTTGGGTTTATAATATCAATTCTTTGGCTTTATTAATCCAAGGGTTCATATTCATAAAGTATAATGTTATTCATAGGATTTTTAATATTAGTACTTGGGCGAAATATAAGTCCTTAGTTTAATTAATTACTAACAATTAACATAAAAATAATATTTATATCATTTTTAATAATGAATAGATTAATTATTTAGTGAGTTAATAAATAATGAATGAAAAAAATGAAATATTAAATAAATCATTTAATTAATAATGAATGAAAAATAAATTGCTCATGGGGTTTAGATTGAGGGTGAATGGATATACCGTTAAGGCACTCCTTGCTATAGGTCACTGGGTCAAATCCTCGTGAGTGTTTACCTATCCCAAAAAAAATGAAAAATAAATCAATTATTAATATAATAATAACCGATTTTTTTAAAAAAATTGTTATCACATTTATTAATAATTTAAAATTAAATAATAATAAATAACATTTAATATTTAATATTTAAAAGGTGATTAATATAAATTAATAACTATCATTAATTTTAATAATAATATTTTAATAATAATATACTTTTTATTGTAATCGTTTTTTTAATATCATTTATATTGTTATAATATTTATAATAGTAAATACAAAAGAATTAGGTGGAATGTGGAAAAAGCATTACAATGTCACTTTCAAAAAGCGTAGTCGATCCGTGGATTTGCTAAAATGGTACATAATTATTGAGCTGCGAATCTATGGAGCCTAGAAATTTTAAAATACAAGATCAATAATGACTCGTTGTTTCAAAGACTCATCTTATGGTGCTTGAAAACATTCACGATCACACTCAAACGGTTGAGTGAACGATCAAAGGGCACTAGAGCGTCATATTCAAACGGGTAATGTATCCGTTGAAGTGGTAAAATATTGTTCAAATATCACATTGAAACAGTTTCTTGAAAATCTAAAAAGAGTCGAATCATTACATCCTTTCCATTGGTAAAATAATGTTGAAGCACACCGTTCCTGGAAATCTGAAAATTTATCAAAGCGTTACAGTCGAATCCCTGCATGATAGGATTTGAAAACACATCACAATATCAATCATTACATCCGTTCAATTGGTAAAATAATGTTGAAGCACACCGTTCTTGGAAATCTGAAAATTTATCAAAGCGTGACAGTCGAATCCTTGCATGATAAGATTTGAAAACACATCACAATATCAACCCCTTGGAAAAGGCAGCCCCATATCAATCGATTGCTAGAGTTCGCAACATTTGTGTCATGTCCATCAAACTGCCCATGACCGCACGATACCACGACCTCAGAGTTTGAGTGCGCGTGGCATCAAACTCCTCTATGGAAGGTTAGTTTGAAACGACTCCGATTGTTTCTGTTAGACTTTATTGAGTATTGTGTTTTAATAGAGGAAACACGTTTTTCATCAACGCCGTCGAAACCAAGGGAAGTAAAATGGAAGGGATCCTAATTATAATGGCTACATAGATGTATTGGGTTTCTTCGAGTTTATATTTTCACAAAAAAATTGTTATGAGTTAGGTCATTAAACGGAATTTGGTGTTATACTGCCAATTGTTTTGTTTATTGTCCACATCTGAAATTTGAGAATTTTGGCGTGGGTTCAGGTACATGGAAAAAACTATGAGCACAATTAGATTATATTTGTCTTTCACCATGATGACATAATTGTTTGGGTTTTGAAATTGTTTTGTTCGTAGCATCTCGCGCAACTTGAATTTCTTTTTTCTGAATGTTAATCGATAGGTTTGACACGTTTAGAGCCATTTTCTATACAAGTGTATATACTGTGATCTGTCTTTATATGAATATGTATTGAAGCTGTATAAGCGGTCTGACAAAAAAATTGTTGCCATGTTGCCTCTTTGTGTCTCTTTCTACAGAAGTCTCTGTACCCGCTCCTTTTAATGGTTTGCCAACCTCCGTAACCGTCTGCTATCTCCGTATAATTTGCGTTGGACATAGGAGAAAACTATATTCACAATAGTATAATCGTCCCCGTTTTGTAATTTAAATTAATTCTAAGTTTTAGAGTACATGACTAAATATACTCAATTGATAATCATAAATATGTTAATATCAACCGGCACATAAATTTCTCTATATAGATTATTAGAGATTATTAGTTAACCATTTAGACTTTACCTAGGTTATTAGTAATCATCAGCTAACTAGGAGTAAGGGGGAGTAATTATTACTTAACTATGAGTAAGTGAGAGTAACTAGCCCATTTTATATATTCTATTTATTACTATTTTTGTTTAATGGTTTAGGCTCACGATTCTTGAGATCATTTCAAAAATAATGTCCATAAAAGTGACATAAGAGTGACTTGGTAGCATGAATAATGAGCACCATGTGATATCATGCAATGACATAGGAGGCATTGACACATGCTCCATATGAGTGGAAGAGTAACTAGCTGAAGGAGTAGATAGACTCATATGTATGGTATGGCTCCGAGGCAAGCTTAAACCCAACTAACACAATGAAACTAACAGGTTCAATGTTCAAGGGCGACGCAAAGGATGTTTCTGTTTGATGATTAACAAAAATAAATGTTCCCTCCATTCTCTTTTTATAAGTTCATTTTTCGTAAATTTGTGCCTGAACCCTGAAAAAGAGATAAAAGTATACAAGGGGGAATGTCCTAGCCATAAGAGACTATGGTATTTATTTTTTGTAACTAGTCCATCCTAGTCCAGAAAAGGTTTAAAATTATAGTAGATAGACAAACCTTTAAGTACTTTTATGAGCATGAACGAGACAATATCACTCGACAATCTTTTCTAAATTAAGGAGTCTGAAAAGAGCTTAAAGGAAACTCTTCCTAGAGGAATGAGTGGCATAGAGGATAAAAACTAGTTTTGATAATAGTGGAACTATTCATGATACAAAGGACAAGAGGTTAGCTAATAGGACCACTCATCGCAACGGTTCCTCCAAGAAAGGGTAAAACACCAAGTGAAAGTGAATGGGAGGCCAAGCGGGTGATGATGATGGAAGAGAAAACCAAACCTCAATCTACAATATGCTGATAAAAAATGGCAATCACAAGACATAAAATTGAGGAATCCTCATGGGTGTAGCTAGAAATATGATGAAGAAGAGGACATGAGGCTCAAATTCTAAGTCATGGTGGGTAAGAAGGAGGGATTCCGAAATGAGAAATAAATCGACTTCATGGATACCAAGATGACAAGGAGGTGGTATACTAGGGCATCCATGATCAGGTAAGCTCTACCGTCAAGTGACGACATGCATAATGGAAAATGGCTAAAGTCACAACTTGATGGGTTTAGAACTAAGGCATAAATATGGCACTGATGATCAATAATGCATTGTTGAGAGTAATATATGACGTACCCATTTATGCCAAGTTTAAGAGGAATGCACCTAAGGTCTAGTGGATTTCACAATAGAAACGCCACCCTATCTTGTAGAAAAACCATCCAAAACGACTAGACCCATGGTTAAATCACATAATGAAAGAAATAAACATGGATGAGGTGAAAAAAACACTACATTTTTTTTATCTTTTGGATTTTTGGCATAAATAAGGCATGACCAACACTTGTATCACACCCCAAAACAAAAATAAATAAATCATCCCACTCCTATGTACAATATATATAAGAAAAACATAGTCCATTAGGTCATGCTAAGGTGTACCAATAGGCAGGAAAAGACTAAGTATTTCCATACATGAACTCATGGAAGAGTGGCAGTACCATATGGCTAACCAATGTGGAGCCATGCCAAAGGAAATAAAATTGCCCAATCCTGAAAAGTTGACCATGCTAGGGACATTCTAACATAGTTGTGCTCTAAAAATTAACCTGCGGACATAAGGAAGGATCAAGACATAGAGGTAGAAGACGCTCATCGATAGGTGGTGAGGAGTTAGACAATTATTTATCAAGTTCGGTAGTGAAATCCCAAGACTTGAATTGGTCCAAGGGTGAAACAACCAAGGAGGGATGAAGAGAGGCCCCCTGGGTCGATTCAAAATTTTATTTATGGATCTCTAAATTTTCCAAGTCATGAATACTAGAGGCATCAAGAGGCATAATCTCTCTATGATTATCAATAGGGCAATCCATGACCTCCAAGATGACTTTCCAGAGAGGTTTGTCATTGAGGGATTCATGTGGAATAGGTAGAGTGAAGAATCGTGTGGGAAAAGGAGCCTGGTCATATTCCATATTGTGATGGAGCTTTTTACCAGCGTCAGGAGCTATTGATAGGTATATTGGTGAGGAAATATATTCTACAATAGGTGGTTGGGGAGGCTCACTAGCTTGATCAACTTCCATAAGATTAGGTGACACCATCGAAGGATCAAGAGGCCTATGGGGTCCATAGGTGTTACAAGAGATCATATGCCTTATAGCTTTAGAAGAGGATGAAGGAATGTTGGGTGATGAGAATTGAGGAAATATCCCTATAAGAGATGATTTTTTAAACAATCCCATGCCAACACTCTAATATTGACCAACGTTATCTCCCACAAGTGGTATTGAATTCCCCATAGTGGAAATTTTGGCCAATGGCACACAATAGTCAAGATCGTCAATAGTGACAATATTTCCTTCATGAGGAAAGAAAAGGGCACGGAATATGGACAATACAACTATGGTGATGGCATAGGGCTAGCTACGACCAAGGAGGAGGTGATAATCTAAAGGAGCATCGATGACTTCAACATCAACATAAACAATTTTACCTCCTAGCTCAATGGAAAACATGGGAAGGACCCCCTTAGGTACAAAGTTGCCTCCGTCAAAGGCTTGGAGAGTGGTATTAGACTTGGCAAGTGTTGAAGAGACAAGAGCCTTCCAACATGATGCTAACATGACACAAGTAGAAGAGCCTTCATCCACCAAAGTGCGATGACTATTCTTATGGAAAATATGCATGGTAATATGAAAGGCTATCTGGTGGGAAAGTCATAACTTAGCCTTATAAACATTGAATGTAATCAAGTTCGAGTTAGAAGGATCTACTCCATCAATTGCAGACAACAAGGCCTTGCATTGTTGCGAACAACTTTGCAAAACTTCCAAGGAAGAAATGGCACAAGGTGATTGGGAAAGATCTTCAACAATACTGTAATGATGAGGAACCTAGGCATATGGGTTGTTTGTTGTCTTATAAGTGACACCCTTGGGGAGGTGATAAATAGGTTCCATAGGCTTATCTAACGTGAGAGTTCTAGTGGAAGTAAGTAGAGTGGGTGAGACCTCAAGAGAAGAACTTGACTCGTGAACATCATATAACATTTCTCGTGTGGTTCAATTAAAATATTATTTTTCACATAAAGACATATGAACTATTGGTAGAATTGGAAGATGACCCCTCATTTCCCCCTTGTGAAGGTGGAGGCGTTTAGGAAGCCATTTGTTGTTGTAGTTGTGGAGGAAATGGATAAATTAAAGAAATAGGTTGTTGGGTAGATTGTGGTGGTGCAAGGATCCTATGAACTCCATCTATCTGAGGGCATTCATGAGTAATATGTTCACCTTGACAAATTTCACGAGAGAATTTATCCTTTCAACAATGCTCACTAGTGCCCCCTCCCTGATTCTAAGGGTTTGGCTAAGTTTCCTTAGCAGTTTGATTTTTCTTTTTATTCTTCTTATGCTTTTTACCACTAGTTTGTTGCTTGTTCTTAGGTTGTGTGGACTTCACCATAAGAACATCAGTGGACTTCTTAGAAGAAGGTGCTTTAGCAAAGGTAGACATCCTTTCCATGGCTTGTGATGTAACGATCAAGTGCCCAAGTTAAGAAGCTTATGGAATCGGAAATAGACCCGATCACACCATTAGCATGTGGGACAGAAGTAGGTTTCAGTGGGTCAATGGAAGGCCTAGGGGTGTTGGAAGTACTTCATAAAGCATGCCCAACTATGAATAAATCAAATCTATTTTTTGGGCAACTAAGGTAGCTTTCTCCTCAGTGATAGCCATAAACATGGACACATTATTGGAATTATGAGGTCTTAAGGATCAAATGAACCATTTGCATAAAATCTTGTCAAGAAATTTGGTCCTAACCATCCTCTTGTGATGATGCCATTCATGAATATGGTTAGACATCAAAGTGGCATAATATTGTTTAAAGTATGATAAGAGTTTGAAATGAGGATCATATATGGTAGGTAGCTGGAAGTGTGTCAAAAATGTATGAGCTAGGGATGAAAAATAACTAAAGGATGTGGTATCCAATTCAATGTACCATTTTGCAACATCCCTGGTCAAATTCCATTGGGACAAGAAAAGTTTAATCGAATCATCTACTAAAGAGTTGGATTAACACCATAGGTGATAGGTGGCAATGTGAATAGATGAATTCTCCCCAGGATTTCCTCCAAATTTTGGTATGTTAGAAGGTAATTTTGCGGGTATAAGTGGCCACCAGGGATCATGTCTAATGGGGTCATTGGTCAACTTAGCAAAATCTGGTAAATCGAGAGCAGATAGAAATGGATTATGAAGTTGACTGGACAAGTCATAGGTAGGAGAACTACCCGACCAACCTTGAGGACCCCCCACATAATGATTGTGATCTAGAAGTTTTTGACCTTGGCAAGGATTCAACCCAACATATAAAGAATGTGGGCCAACATAACTAGTAAAAGGAGCTCCCCCTCAACATAAGTACCCCCAGAGAGAAATGGACCCTCTAGAGCATGGATGCTAATAGGGTTATAGCCAGGAGGAAAGGATGGACAGACCTAAGTGGTAATACTGACATAAGGAGAATGACTCATAGAAGTGATGGTACTAGCAACAAATTTCCTCTAGTAAACTATCGATTCCAAGAAAAGTAATAGAAGGTGGCACCCCTCTAAATTATGAATTGTACCAGGATTGTGACTTACTAGAAGAGACATTGCCCCCATGCTGGCTAGGAGAAACTCCTGACCCACCCCACATATTCCTAGAAGTTACAACACTTATTTGAGGGATAGGAATGGTAGGTTGAGAAAAGCTAGGAGAAAAGATCTTTGACCCTATCAGTTGACTAGGATGAATAACCATGGTTGACATAGATGACGGAGTAGGCATGGAAAAATTTTGGAAATTTGTGGTAGCTATAGATAAAACTGGTGGAATGCCCCAAGAAGATGTGAGATGTGTAGACAGAGGAGTAGGTATGGACCCACTAAGAGGTGGTAATGATAACATGGCAGCTAACACTACCCATTGAGAAGGTAAATATGTCTCAAACTCCACCATAGGATAGAAAATTGATAATAGTAAAATGTATAAGCATGTATGGATTCCAAAACCTTTTGTTGATCTAAGTCTTGACCACTGACAGGCACTCTCCATGTAGGATTGACAAGTCCACCTCATTTAGGAGGCAAACTATGAAGACGATGTGACTGAAAGAGAATAAATTCAATGAGGGTGAAAAATTAACAATTATGTTAGTGAAAACACCCTAAGGCCAAGAATAATGACTCAGACAAAACAAAACACACTAGAAACGTCCTCAAACATAGTCACACACAAACCAAAACACAAAGAAACTCGTGGTGGGACAACTAGACTAGCGACCTGCTTCCTAGCCCTTTTAGCTACGAAATTAGTGAAAGTGCCTTTATTAGCCATGGAGAATTGATATGATTTAGAATATTAGATTGATTTGTTAAGATCCTCCTTAGATTAGAAACAAAATTCTTTCATTGTGCTTAAGGATTCATGAATTTTTGCAAGCGAAATGGTGAGCTTTTATGTTAATTTTATAAGCAATTTAACATAAATAAGAAACTGAAAAACAACATAAACATGTACACAACATAATCAAAAAAACATTACAATAGGAACATGATAAAGGATTTCACCCCTCCTAAGCTACATTTCCTTGCTACAACTTCCAATGGCTTGTGCCTCTCTGCTATGCTCAAAAATGTAAAAATATGTGTTTACAATGCTCAAATGCTTCTGAAACCTGATCAATTATTCCAAAATAGTCAAAAATGGTACCTGAGCAAATTTTTTCTCCTCCTTTGGTCGAAAATTGCCTTAGTTATGACTTCTGCAAGCCTTTCCACAATTTCTTCCAAATCTGGCTAACTACCAGATAAATTTATTATCTGGAGTTAATTTTGGCAGTTCTGCCGAAATTGGTGGTCCCACCAACTTCCCTGCCAACGAACCCATATATGTTGCAGTTAAGGCTGAGTGGTCATATGCAATCAGTTATCTCCATCAGTTAAGGCGATGGTTCCAGCTTGTGGTGGTAAGGTGGCGTTCACATGTCGTGGTTAGTTCATAATAATACAAACCCACTTGCATTGATAATTAAGAACCATCACGTGGGCACAACATTAGGCCTTGGAACTGTGAAACAAGAGGTCGTGGGATCAAGCTCGACTTTCGATCCATCTTACCAACCAATAGTTTAGCTGACCATTAATAGGACACGTGGCGGTCATAAACTGTTGCAAATCGCAATCGAAATATATCGCAGTTGGCGGAGCTAGGGTAATACATATAACAAAACTTTGCACTTTGCGATATGTGATTGTGATATCGCAATCACAACTTGACCCTGTTAGGGTCAATTCTATAACACTTCCATTTTGCAATGTGTGATTGTGATCATTGCATCACAATCTTGACTTGCTTTGGGGCTGGTTCTTTAATGCTTTCTTGGTTGCGATGTGCGATTGCAATTATCGCATCACACTCTAGCTTGCTCTGGGGCTAATTCTTTAATATCAACCTAGATCTGATATGTGATTTGAGAAATGCAGGGCTGTCAAGAGCTTGCCACTTGTCACTTCCTCATTCTCTGAGGAGTCCTGCCACATCATCTTCTCCTGCCATTTGTCCAAGTCAAACCTAAACTTTGACTTGCTCTAACTTCTTCACGTGAGCTCAGATTCGAGTGTCATTCACACCATGGGAATCAGGATGATGAGCACTTCGATTTGAAGCTAAGTTTATTGAGATTCTGCCACTTTGAGTTTTGAGCCTAATTTTGAGCACCTGAACACTCCTCCTCGCTAAAATCTTTTTGGACCCCAAAAGATCACTTTCAATTCTCTAGCAAGTGAGGGTACAATTCCCTCACCTTTCCAACCTCTATCCATTTGGCTCTTTAAGGTATTTGTACCCTTGAGCCCCACTCGAAGATAATTGACACTTCCCCTTTTTGATACCCTTGTTCTTTTGTCAAGTATAGTGTCTTGCTAAAGCTCATCAAGAAATTTTGGAGAAAACTCTTCAATAGATGAAATTTTAATATTCTCTCCCTGATCTTGAATCAAAGGAGGTTCATACAAACTTAAATTCTCAACATTAACAACATCATAAATTTGCATATCCGAAGGCAATTCCAACCTGAAGGCATTGCTACCAATCTTTTCCAAAATTCTGAATGGACCATATCTAATTGGTTTTAGTTTTTTAACTTCTCATTGGGGCCTCTCTTTGTTAATGTGAAGCCAAAATTCATCTCCAACTTGGAATTCGTGATCTTGATGATGCTTGTTGTGCCTTGCTTTATACATGCCTTAGCTTTTTGCGAGCTATTCTTGAACCTTTTGGTGTACTAATTGGATTTGTTCAATGAACATTCTTTCTTTTTCTATGTCGCTACGACCTTCAATAGCAACATCTTTTCCAAAAATAAAATCCAAAGGATATTTAGGCAAGTATCCCAATCATGCCTCAAATGGCGAAGTTTGAGTTGAAGAGTGCTTGTCTTGATTGTAAGCATGTTGAATATAGTGAAAATGTTCATCCCATAACTTAGGATGCTTGATGCAATACCCATGAAGAAGATGCATCATTGTTCTGTTCACCTCCATTTGACCATCTGTTTGTGGATGAAAAACTATACTCTTTTTCAATTTGGTGTCCATGAATCCCCTCAAGCTTGACCAAAAATTCCCAACAAAGCAAAAATCTCGATCACTAACAATGGATGTGGGAAATCCAAAATGCACCCAAACATTCTGAAAGAATACCTAAGTAGTTTGTTCAACTGTAACTCTCTTTTTACATGGCATCAAAATACACATTTTGCTGAACCTATCCACAACTACATACAAATAATCATGACCTGTTTTTGACAATGGAAGACCTCCTACAAAATCCATAGAAACACTCTCCCACGGTCGTGAAGGAATCGGAAGTGATTTGTACAATCCTAACTTCCTATTGCTAGGCTTATTGATTGCACATAATGAACATCCTTTAATAAAATGACACACACTTTCAAGCATATGAGACCAATAACAATACCTCTGTAGATGTGTCATCGTCTTACTTACACCTAAATGAACAGTAATAAGAGAAGTATGTGCCTCTCTTATGATCTTAACTCTTTATCCCTATGGAATACAAAGCTTGCTAAGATGGTACAACCAGTTATCATGCAAATGATAATCCAATTCCTCTACTTGGTTACCTTGACTCAAGCTTGCATAAACATTTTGAAATTCATTATCTAATGCATATTGCTCAATATAACTTTCATGTAAAATAGAATTATGCTTGAGTAAAGTAGCTGCATTAACAATAGGCTGAGAAAGAATATCACCAACTTTATTTTAGAAAACTTTCTTATAACTGACTACCAAGTGGAATTGTTGAAGAAAACCCATCCATCGAAAGTGCTTTGATTGTTGCAACTTTGATTCAGATTGCAAGTATTGCAATGTTTGATGATCAGTGTGGATGTCAGTGTCCTTACCCATCAAGTAGTGTTTCCATTTTTTCACACTTTACACCAATGCATACAAATACTTGTCATATGTAGGATAGTTAATCATTGCACCATTAAAATTTTCCACATAAAAATAGATAGGCTTACCATGTTGCATGAGGACTACACCCATAACGTAGTCACTAGCATCAGTCTGAATATCAAATGATTGTCTCAAGTTTGGAAGTGTAAGTACTGGAGTTGTACTGATATTTTCCCTCAATGCATCGAATACCTTTTGTTGTTTTCCTCCCCATTGAAAACCCTTTTTCGCACTTGTCAACGCATGCAAAGGAGCGACTATAAGAGTAAAATTAGCAATGAATTTCCTCCAATATTGGATTTCTCCCAAAAAACTTCTTACCTCAGTAACTGTTTTGGGCCTTGGCTAATTCACTATGACATCAACCTTGGAGGGATCTATTTTTAACTCACCTCCTCCAACAATATGACCCACTTAAACTAAAGAAGCTTTTCCAAACTTGCACTTTGACATGTTAAGATATAATTGTTCTTTTTTTAAGACATCAAGTACTTTTCTTACATGCATGGCATGTTCATCATGAGATTTACTAAAAATTAAGATATCATCTAAGTAGACTATGAAAAACTCATCAAGAAATGGCCTGAACACATTATTCATCACATGCATGAATATAGCGGGAGCATTACATAAACCAAACGACATAACTATCCATTCAAACAAACCTTGTTTTGTTTTGAATGTTGTCTTCCAAATGTCTCCTTCAGCTATTCTGATTTTATGGTAGCCACTTCTTAAGTCCAACTTAGTAAAATAATTTGCATCTTTCAATTGATCAAATAAATCATCTATTCCAGGCAGTGGGTAATGATTCTTTACCATAATTTTGTTCAATGCACGAAACTTCACACACATGCACCATGATCTATTATTCTTTGGCACTAATATAATACGTGAGCCACATGGCAAGGAAGATGGTTTGATGATCCCTTTATTCAACAACTCTTGAATTTTCTTCTTAATTTCCATGCTTTCCATCATTGACATCGTGTGCATGCCAATGTTAGGTAGAGGAAAATCTTGCTATAATTTTATCTCAAGTTGTATTCCTCTCTTGGGAGGTAATCCCTTTGGTTCCTTAAGCATCTCATCATATTGGTTACCTACATCAACCAATTCAGATTTCAAATTTGAATCACAACCTTTAAAAGCTTCATTATCAACATCATTCTTGGGTTTGATCATTAGAAGCACAAAATTCTTGCTTGAACTCACTAGTCTTTTCATCTTCCCCGCATTAACAAGTGAAATGTTTATTTTCTTTCTATGAGCTTTCACAATATATTCTACTCCATTTTTGAATAAATGATATTTGTTTTCATGTCTATGGAAGATAGATTTTCTGTCATAAAGGTACGGGATGCCCAAAACTATGTCACATATATCTAATGACACAACATCAAGCTCCATTTTAGCTATGAAATTTACAATAATGGCGAATTTCAGTTTACACTTTGTAGTAACTTGTAGTTGCGCATTGTCACACACCCATCCAAGTGGATATGGTTTATGATGTGGAATGGTTTCCAAGTTTAAACTTTTGACAATGTTTTCAGAGATAATATTGGCTTGAGAGCCACTATCAAAAAGCATATAAATCTTCTTGTGTTTTGAGATCAACCTTATGTGAAAAAGCTGTATTCTCTTCTTTTCATTTGGAGTTTCATTTTGTGAGTTTGAAGAGCTAGTGCTAGCAATGGATTCTTTTCCTTTTAACCCCATGGATGTGATTTTAGTTTCATCACCCGAATCAGATCCCAAATCCTGTTGAGTGGTTGCAATTATCTTTTGTTTTCCCTTGTTGTTTCTCTTTGGTCTCATTTCGGGATGAAGCTTCCAACAATGAGCTTCATCATGACCCTATCTAGAGCAATGTTTACATGTAAATTTATCTCCTTTTTTGATAGACGCATTTTTCTTTGCCTCCCTTTGAAATCCTTTTCCTTTCCTTTACTCTTAAATGGCTTTTTACTACCTTTTTCTGGGGTGTTTTTCCCTCTTGCCTCAAGATGAGTGGCTTGCACACACACATCATCTAGATTATTGGGATTAAACATTAAGACAATATGCCTAAGGTAATTGTGTAAACCCCCTATGTACTTCAACAATGTGTCCTATGATTTAAAATCTACACCTAACATCAAAGACCTTTTTTTGAATTCTTGTGTGTAATCTTGCACATTTTGACCTTTAAGCTATCTAAAGTTCTGCCAATTCATGATGGATTTTTGCATATAAGCAAGAGGGTAGAATTGTCTTTTGATTGTAGCAATGAAATAATTCCAAGAAATTGAGATTTTACCATGTTTTCTAATCTCCTCTTAGGTCTTTGATTCCCACCATACAAGTGTTGCACCCTCCATTCTCAAAGAAGTTAACTGAATATTTATGTCATCCTCTTGAAGTTTCTGAATCCTACAATAGGCCTCCAATTGACAAATCCAATTATCAAGATTCTTTGCATTCACTTCACCATTATATATGGGAAGCTCAAATTTAACATCAAGTTTTAAAAAAGGTGATTTACCAGTTCTTTTTTAAGTATGATGATGACAATGAGTAAGGGTTGTGTTAGTGGAAGAGGGTGAAGATGCTTATGAAGAAGAAGATGGTGGAGACGAGGGAGGTTTGTATCCATTTCCATTACCTCATTTTCTATTACCTCCTCCTGAAGAGCCTTCTCCTTTGGGAGGTTTGGAACTTTCCCCTTGCAACCTGGTATTCCTCTCTTCATAGAGGACCTTCACCATCTCTGTCATATCAAAGAAAGCCTTTCTAAATGTCTTCTCATCTTCTGTCATGTTTGTAGGTTATCCTTCACGAGACATGATCTCTGGAGTCTCAACTACAACTCGAGGCTAATCTAGTGTTGGAGATTGTGGAAACCTTTATCTCCTTCCCCTTGACCCAACTTTGGGGCTACCAACTAGTTTCTCTTCTCCTCTTTTGAGTTTTAACCTTGTAAGCATGACATAAACTTGCAAACAGTTAAATCCTTCTTTCACAAAGAAAAGCTAGTGCTATGATACCAAAATGATCTAATTTAGAACATTAGATTGTTGTGCTAAGATCCTCCTCAGATTAGAAACAAAATTCTTTAATTGTGCTTTTGGTTTCATGAATTTTTGCAAGTGAAATGATGAGTTTTTATGTTAATTTTATGATCAATTTAACATAAATAAGAGATTGAACAACAACATAAACATGTACATAACATCATAAAAAACTCATTACAACATGAACATGATAAAGGAGTTCACCCCTCCTGTTAGCACCTAAATCTACCTTAGGCTGAAGAAAAGCAAAATTCAGGGTAACCACAAACCATGCTCAGCCTCGTAGCTAGCCCTACGAGGACAGGAGAGGGCTCTCTCCGTGTCACACTCAGTGAATAAATACACAATGTGATCTGAGATGACTTACAGTGAATATTTGATATTAGGCTACTTAAATAAATATGGAAACAAGAGGCAAATTTTGATAAACGACTGAGTTTCTGAGATGGTATGGGACCAACGGACAACAATGAACAGAGAATTTAATACAATGGCATAGATTACTTCGTGAGGCAACACAGGTGGAAAGTCTAGCAATTTAGTTTGAAATAGCGCGAAATGGAGAGATTTCTTAGGAGGGTGAAAAGGGCATAAGTACATGAATCCTTTTCAACAGAAGAAAGAACATTGAACATGAAATTTTCCCACAGGCAAAGCAATAAAAATGAATTCTACCTTATCTAACTTAGAAAATTTCATGGAAATGAATATGAAATGAACTGTGAAACATAACGCAATAAATATGAAACATAAGAGACACATTTGCTACACTCACAACCGCATGAATCTCATGAAACAGAGCCGCTTCCTTTCATTAATCCTCTGTCAAAATATACAATGAAGAAACAGAGTTTCTCTTCCACAGTCTCCCGGAAATTACAAGCCAACCAACCATTTGCAAATGGTTTGCATACAATAAATAGACTATGCCATGAGGAAGTAGAACGACCAAGAGTTGGGGAGTTTCTCAAATCATTACAAAATGGAGATGGAAAGCCAACCATTAGCTACAGGTGCAACGTTACAAAAATGATAAATGGCTTGGGTGACCGTTTTCCTTCCTTTGCCACTTGGATAGAAGCCATCCTCTAGTGAAAATACTTTAAAGTTTGCCTTATGTGCCGAAAAAGTGAAGTTTAGATGAGCAGGCCCACTTTGGAGAAAGTCGCGAATCGAAATTTCGCGAAACGGAGGTAAATTTGGCCTTTTTCTCTATATGCGCTGCGCCCAATTCTATACGCGCCGCGCCACTTTGGAGGCTGTTTTAGGTACCTACAGGAGTCCAAAATGTGCCCAAATGCACTTGTTGGAAAGCCTGGCCTGTCTACTTTCCAACACAAGTGGAATTTCTGAATTTGGTGCTCATTTACCCCTCCAAAGCTTCATTCTCCCAAGACTGCTTCATGTGTGTCAAAATATGGGCAGAGAGGTCATTGTTTGAGTGTTTTTGACCTCCTAGAGACTCAAATCATGCCCAAATTCCTTGTCCATGCACCAGTAGTCGTGATTTTGCATGCTGAATCCAAAAATGCAAGCCATTTGTGATTTGGAGCTCCCAATCCTAAGCACTGCGCCAGTGGCGCGGCGCACAGGGACAAAAACCCTGTTTTGTGCACAAAAACTTGTCAAATGACCAAAAATGCCCCAAAAATGCTCCAAATTTCTTGGCCATGCACTAGAAGCCATGCGTTTTCATGCTGAATCCAAAAATGCAAACCATTCTTAATTTGGAGCTCCCAATCCTAAGCGTCGCACCCAAAGCTATATGCACCGCGCCTTTTTGCAGGAGCCTTTTGGAGGCCTTCCCAGTGTCCAAATTAGGTGTAGGATAGCTTGTTGGAAAGGTCTTCGAGTTTTCTTTCCAACCCAACTAGAATTTTTCAATTGGGAGTTCATTTTCTCTGTCAAAAAGCAAATCTTCCAAGACTGGTCCAAATGTGCCAAATGAGGCTGCCTCAAGGCAGAGTGCTGTTGTAGTCAACGTTTGAATGCCTTTCTCAACTCCAGATTCAGCTCATGGTAGCTCATTGGAAAGCTATTTGTGTCTAGTTATCATCTGACTCATCAAGAAATTCACTTGGCCAACCAAGCTAGGAGAAAACTTGATTTTCCATGGGTCACTTCAGAGGTGTATCAATTCTCCCAAGGAGGTTGTATTTTTGACATTTCTCTAAAACCGTGAAACCTGTATAAACAGTGAAGGAGGTTTTTCTTCCTTGGTCTATTTTGGACAAAAACCTCTCTCAGTTTTCCCAAATTAATCTTTTATTTCTCAAAAACATCATTTGAGTGAAACCTATCCCGATGTGTGAGACAAGGGATTTATCGAAATGAAGCGAAATGAAGGGGATAGGGGGCTTCTAAATTCTTGAGAAAATTTTGGGAAGTGGGGAAGGATGTTATAAAGTAGGGGAAAGTTGAATCTCAGAAATTGAGTGAGGGGAAGGGGTCCAAAAAGGAAAAACACAGGCCTAGCCTAGAAAATTGCCAAGTTGTAGCAAGAAACTAGGGTTTGTGTGAAAATGAGGAATTTAGGGGATTTTAGTGAAGGGAAGTGTTTAATAAGGTACAGTATGGATAGGGGAAGGTGTATGAACAGTAGGATACAAGTTTTTCCGATGATTTGACCATCTAAGAGAAATTAGCTTCAAAACCCTAGGAGAGGGAAATGAACCTTGCCTAGGCGCAACTGAAGCATGAACAA
>APFE031456878.1:0-15621 GCA_000404065.3 Pinus taeda
TAAACTTCTTGTTGTACTCTTATTCCTTAGATATACTGCATTATTAATTGCTTCAGCCCAAAACCCATTAAAAATATTCTTACCTTTTAACACACTATGAGCACACTCCACAAGGGTTTTGTTCTTCCTCTCTACAACCCCGTTCTATTGAGTATTGTAAACTGTTGATGTATCCCATGATCTCTGCATTATTTGAGGACATAAGTTGTCTTGTACTATCCCCCTTGATCTGAGCGGAGAATCCTAATGCATTTACCCGTCTTATTTTCAACCATACTTGTGAACTCCTCGAAGTATTCAAAAGTATGGCTCTTCTTCCTAAGGAAATACACCCAAGTGAATCTAGTATAGTCATCAGTAAACAATAAAAAATAGTATGCACCACCTAGTGACCTTGTCTGCATAGGCCCGTATAAATTTGTGTGTACCATCTCGAGTATATCTCTCCTCCTTCTATCATCATTTATAGGAAATTAATCTTTGTGCATCTTTCCAAGTGCACATGCATCACAATCAATCTGGGCAAGCTTTAAAATAGGAAGACCTTCGACCATATCTCGTTTCTTTAATAGCAGCAGATCATTGAAGTTAATATGGCCGAACCTTTGATGCCATAAGTCCATTGTAGTCATGGTAGATGATGTTAATGCCTGATGTGGTGCGCTTTTGACATTTAGCGTGTAGAATCCTCCCACATGAATACCTAATGCAATAGGCTTCATACGATCTAACAAGTCTTTAATAACACAATATGACTTATAAAATTCTACCTTGAGATTCTGATTAGTTATTGTAGAGACAGAGATATGATTCATTTTTATCCTGGGTACATACATTACATTATGAATATGTCTAATATTTCCATCATGAAAAACAATAGGAATATTACCATAAAATTTGATTTGGTACCCTCTATCATCGCCAAGATAGATATTTGCTCCACTGCTAGTTTATTTGAGGTCTTCAAACCGCTCTATGTTCCCTGCCATGTGGATGGATGCACCTGAGTCCACAAATCACGTATCTGCTTCATCATCCGTAGCCTAAAACACCGAGTCAGATATGAACAATCTGAGGTTCTGACTCTGTTCCTCATCAACAAAGTGACCTACACGTTGTTTATATCTCTTCCGGCCTTCATTAGACTTCTTCTTCATGCAATATCTAGCTATATGGCCGGTTCTACCACAAAAAAAATCATTTGGTCGCAGAGTCATTTCTATTGAAAGACGTACCTTGAGGTGGGGGCATCTTTCTCTGTGGGGTTGCACTAGTCTTCTATGCTACATTTTTCTTCCCTTTTAAGGGCTTCTTCTTCACCATTAATGCTAGATCTGAACTCTAAGGTTTATGAGTCAACTGCCTTTCCTCCTCTTGCATGAGGATCCCAGTTAATTCTTCAAACACAGGATATTTTTCTCTTGCATTCAACCCATTGATGAAAATCTGATACTCATCAGTCATACCATTCATGGTATTCGTGATCAAATCTGTATCTGACATGGCTTCATCGATGTCATCTAGCTTGTTCTTGAGCTCCTTGATTCACGAAATAAATGCTACAATTATCTCATTCTCCTCCATCTTGATGGAGAGAATCTTGCTCTTCAAGAACAATAATCGATTGGTGTTCTTGACCTCATAGATATCCTTGAGCGTCTTCTAGATTTCTAGTGCAGTCTTGTAATCATTGATATGGGGAATAATGCAATCTTTGATCGACAATTTCATGAGCATTCTCGCCTTAGTCTCCTGCTTGTCTCAGTCTTGGATTGTTGTTGTTGTTACTCCTGCAAGCATTCACCTCATCATTATTCACAATTTCCCATGCATTGTGTCCCTCAAGCAGGGTCTACAGCTTAAATTTCCAACCGAAATAATTGGATCCATCCAGCTTGTTATTCTCATTAAGGTATGCTTCTGCTAACTGATTATTCATATTGAATAATAATAATAATAATAAGTTCAACCCCGACAAGTTAAAAAACAATCCCAAATCTTAAAAAGTATTGCAAATGCCAGATCTAATGAAAAATTGAATTAAAATTGAGTCGAGTTCCCTTTTTTTAAGAGATCACTCCAATTCCTTCTTAAAAAAAGTCGCCCCCTTTTTTAATTAAAGAATTAAAAAAACTTTAATTAAAATTTGAATTTAATTAAAATGTCACCATCCTAAGGAAATATAGGAGTCCTCTGAGGCTTCATTCAATGCCCATAACTCTATAGCAAATTTTCTTGCAGTACCTGTCCCAGCATTCGATGGCAAAACTGAGTCCAAAAGAGCATAGAAGTGTTGTCAACTCCTTCTCTAGTAGTCTTTAATACATTACAACTACTTGCTTCTAAGGAAACGAATTCTGTCCAGGTTGGGCATGTCAAAGGCACTGTGGAAAACCATGCAGATAAAAGGTATCATCGAAAAGCGTGCTTTCGGCGTGGAAAATCTATGTCATCCTCTCCACTATTTCATTGTGATTTTGTGTCCCACAGGGCATGCTTGTTGAAGTATCGCTGCCTTTGGCTAACGCTTCAATGTTCATCTCACTGAAATGCCTAATTGTAGCGCTAGCAGCCATTATACCCCATAATTGACCGGATCAGACACAAATGGGTAAATCGAACTTGCGATATATGATGCAAATTATGGAAGACCTAGTAGAATGATATCTCAACCTCATCCATAAAATCTTCTAGAACACCAGAATACTCCATCCCAAAACAAACACTTTGAATCATAGCACAGAGCACACGACAACGATCCCATCCTCTTCTCATACGACAACGATAAACTGTCTCATTCTCTTTGCATAGAGGAGTGATCCAAAAAGCCCTTTTCTTCGGTCATGTAAACTTTTCCTCTTAAACGGGGGTCTCTTGAAAGTATTGAGGTGCTCCAGTAGTGGATTAGTGATGAAAAACCCGACAATTGGATTCAAAAAAGGATCCTGGAAGAATCGTTCTTGGAAGAGTGGTCCAAAATATGATTGAAGAATTTCTTGATTCACACGATCAACACCCTTTGAGAATGGCACACATGCACCATTTTGGAAAATAAATCGCATAAGGCCAAAACTAGATCGGTGTGACTATGGCGTTGAATCTCGCTCTGATCACCCTTAAAAACACGTTGGTCTAACTTTTGCCTCTTAGACTTCTCTATAACTCCTCCACTCAGGGTTACAGGTAGTCCTCAACCCTGTAGCTCTGATACCATGTCAAAAACAAAAGAATAAAACTTATTAATTAAACCTGGGAAACTCACAAGTGTGGAACACCACCTGGAGACTGCCTCTGCGGAACATGCTCTTCCTTACATTCATTACATGGGAAATATATATAATTTACACAAAATTAGGGAAGTTGAAACAACACCTTAGAAATTAGGAACAAACTCCTAATCTAAGGATCGATTGAACTATCACTCCATTAATACATTTCTTCATTAATCTCAACACATTCATAAATAGAAATACAAACAAGCATTGATGTGGTCAGACATTGAGAGATAAATTTTCAATCTTTCACTAGGTTTCAATTTTCTTCAATTACAATATCCTCTAAAGGAAAGCATTATGTTATTCAACTATTTTCTGTATAATAGTAGTTGAATGAATTATATTATGTGTGTAACGGTGATTCATGAGTACCTTACAACCATAGGTGTGTAGCGAAAATGTTTGAGCATTGATTTATATGTTTTATATTATTCAATGCTTTATAAAGTGATGGATTTGAGTTCCTCAAAACCAATTCATTCACTAAGTCACCTCAATTGAGCCATTTCATTCACCATTTGAGTATCCCTAATTTGTTCCATGGTGGAGATGTCGTTTTGATCAAGGTGGATATTGGTGGCCACCTGCTAATTCCACTTGGATCCCCACCAGTGCTTCTTTCATTTTTCTCAATTTCCTTAATTATAGCACAATTTACTATTTTTAGCAGTTTTTCGGGTCCTAAACTTCCGGAGCTATTTTGAGGCCCTAAACGACGTTTTTTTCGGAAATTTACCGCCAATGATTTTCTTATTAAAATCATATTTTCTTTCGTATTCCTCGGAGAGATCTTTCCAACGGGCTATCATGCACGTCAAATGGAGATAATATGACCAATTCGCGACCCCGGGAAGTTGGCTGTCCAACTCACGCCAATGGGGCCCACAAACTCTTGGTGTTACCTCCTCTCGGGTTAGGGTTTTGGTTTTTTAGGGTCTTCTCTTATTGTTCAGTAATAAAAAGGCCCTTGAGCCTCATTGTAAGATAGTTCAGAGGCATGTAGCAGCCACATCTCTTCTCAGAGATAAGCTACCGTCGCCCTAGCTGGGTTGTTTCCATTTCCATTTGTAAGCATATTTCAGTATTTTATAGTAATGAAATGAAGTATTATTTCTACTGCATATCTGTCTTTATGGTTATCTTTGTATTTTATTGCGTTCCTATTTAAATCCGGATCACGTTTATACTAAAAAGCAATTGTAGTTTTGTTCCAGGGTGGAGATGTTGTTTATACTTGAAAAAACATATGTAGTTTTGTTGTTGGGTCGAGGTATTGTTTATACTAAAAGGCAATTGTAGTTTTGTAAGCATTGATGATGAAATGTTAGTTTCTAGGGTGGAGGTGTTGTTTATACTAAAAAGTAATTGTAGTTTTGTAGGCATTGATGATGAAATGTTGGTTTCACATAATATTGTGAATGTACTTCCCTCATGTAAAACCTACGAGGACTTTTCATTAAGTTATAGCTTCGAATAAACTAGAAAATATTTAGACTTATTATTAGAGCCTACAAAATGGGTACTAAGAAATTTATGTTTATCAAGGTATTTTATTAAATTTCAGTGTCTATTTTAAGAAAAGACACATAGACAAAGGGAATAACATCAAATCCATGTTGTATGGAGATCTTACTGTTTAAAATATGTATTTACATTGCACATATTCATCCTATGAACAAACTTTTTTTGCACCCACTATTTCCCCTATGCAATGGGTTTTCTCCACACTCTACACTCCCACACCCCATATTCTACATTTTACACAAGACTTGTTCCACACTTAACCATTTTATTATTAAGCAAAGTCTTTCGGTAGAAATCACATAAGATAAATATTTGGTCCACGTGTTTCGAACCAACAAGCATGGTTCATCATCACGACTAGATGAAGAGGTAGACCATGACAAAGGCTTAAATAGAGAGCAATGTAGAGACATAATTTCAAGTAACGGCTATATTTGAGCAATAATATTTAAATTATGATATTAATTTATTAATATATTAAAAGCAAATATCATTAAGTAACAATTATATTTTATTATTATTAGTATGGTGTAGAAATCCTTGAATAACCACACTGCTTAACATTTCCCACCTTCACACATCTCTAGAGTCTACACTTCTATATAACTCTTATATACATTGTGAAATTTCAAGTTTTCTAGTTGTATAAAATTTAAACACTTCTCAAAGGTCTCTTATGATTCATTAATGAGGTTCTAATTTACAAGGTGTAAGGTGATGATTTGGGGTTAATTTGGCCAAATTATCATCTCCTTTTCCCATGAACCACTACCATTTTATATTAACTTCCATTCATGATATACAAAAGTCACCAAGAAAATAGTACATGATGAAAGGATATTTTCAAAAATAATATTTATCAATTAGGCCATTAAGCAACCAAAGCTTTGTAGTTCATGAAGTGATAGTCTCACATATATCAAAGAGTATTAGAATAATAAGTAGCATGGCAGCTAGAGGACAAAAATATCATTTTTGTGGATATACTATCAATTCTGTTACATGCCAAGATAAATACTTCCAATGGTCTATTGCATGTCAATAGTTCTTGAAATTAACTCCAGAGTAGAAAATCCAAAACAAGATTAGGAAGATTTGATTAGTTAAAGAAGAATGCATACTTGAAGTATTGAATTTTAGGGAGATCGTTTGTTGGCCTACCTGGTGATTTGATGCTAAGAGTAGAACAATTTGAGTGGGAGTTGAAGGAAACAATCTAGTCTTGCTCACACCCAAATATTTCAAAATGATGCTTTGACTTCCTAACCCCAAAAAAATTTTGAAGCTTCATGATGCAAACTCTTTGCTAGATTCATAGGTTGGTGGGTAAAATGTATTAAAAGAATTCTTAGATCCATTAACCCAAATGTTGGTTGACCTATCAGTTATTCATATATTTCTTTTGGTAGGTAGATATCAATATTTTTCATTGTTATTTGCATGTTTAGTTTGACAAGATTCCACATCTAACATTCCTAGGTCATGTCTATATGTTTTGTATTTTTCCTTCAAAAAGGAAACAATATTTATTGGGTTGAGCTAATCACGAAATAAATTTTCTACCAACTCGCCAACAATGTCATAACTAAAATATTTTGATGACTACATTCTTGTTTTCGAAGTTAGTTATTGTAATTTATTTGAGGACTACTTTCATGGAATAATTTAGATGTTGATAAATATCATATTCAGTTATAGTATTCAAATTTATGGAAACATAAGGCATCATTCACATTCTTCCTTATTTAAGATAAGTTTCTCAAAGAATTTAGGTATATTTTAAGTAGATTATGTCCATCATGAATAACATAGGAGGTAGGGGATTTCCTCAAAGGAAAAGGAATTTATGTCAAGAAATAAGACCATACTTATTGATGGCCCCAAAATTTACATCTTCCTACATCCTCTTCTTCCTATTTTTAATTATTTTTACTTCGAAGTTGCCTATGACCCTTTATTAGTCCATTTTAGTGCTTAATAATGTAAGAATTAGACATAAAGTGTATTCCATTGCATTTCCTTATTATTTTATGTCAATTTATAATTAAACAGTTGGAGATATTATACGTGTATTTATGTCTAATTTAATGTGGAAGGATGAAGTGCTAGAAATGTTTTTGTGTAGGTTGTAATTTTACACATGCTCTTACTCAGTTGATGAAACTCTCATGTTGCAACTAAATACTGCAACTTTGGTGTTGCAACTCACTGCTACAATTATGGTGTTGCCAAAGTTGCAACTCACTGCTACAATTATGGTGTTGCAAATCACTACTGCAATTATGGTGCTACAACTCCATATTTCAACTTTATTGCCACAACACCCTACTGCAACTATGGTGCCACCACTCCTTGATGCAACTCCACTTCCACAACTCTCTATTGCAACCTACTGCAACTATGATGCCACCACTCCTTGATGCAGCTCCACTGCCACAACTCTCTATTGCAACTTTGGTGTTACAACTCACAATATGCAACTCATTGCTTGACGCTGATCTTACAAATCATTGTTGCAACTTTGGTGACACAACTCCCTGCTGTAACTCTAGTTTTGTAACTCACTTCATTCTTATAATTCTGGTGCTACAACTTGCTTCTGCAACTCTGGTGTTATGATCCAATATGCATCACTCTTCTCATATAAATGTTGGCGTCCAATCCCTTTAGATCATGGCTCAATCTCATATGGGACACTCCCACGATCTCTTTGTTCAAAACTATGGTAAGCATCCGCATTTAAACAATGCCATTAACACTTTAATATAACCCCAAATTTGTATTGTTCTTAGAAACGAAGCTTGAGAACATTGAATCGTACGACCGTGAGCCAGAAGAAAGGATTCACTGAAAGGGCACTAAGGCCTATTGGAAGCTAGCTTGCCAAATTTTCTTGTTATAACTAAAAAGAAAAGAAAACACTGAATTTCAATGCACTAGGTGTTCACCTAGTTTCGTTGCATATGACTTTGAGTTGAAGAGCCAAAGTGATGGGTAAAGGTACTAAAATATCTTGGATAATGGAATGTCAAGAATTTATTCGTATTGTAAGTTACTCACGATGAAGCCTGATATGATCATATTGAACTCAAGAATATTTCAGAACAATTAGCGAAGCCCTTTATACGTTTCCAACAGCTAAACGATCTCAACAGATGGAATATAGGATTGAAAGTATTGCAATTTATAATACGAAAACCCGACATCCATAAACAAAACTTTCAATTAAAGGACTTATTTACATGTTGGCTAACAGACTTATTTCACATCTCATTTTCCACAAGTACGGATTCGTACCTAAATCGTAAGAATGTTTCAATTTCAAAGGTGGTGATCTGACAGATGAAGTTTCCTGACGGAAAAAATGATGCCTCATTTAACAGAGTTCCATTAACGGATTAATTAACTTCAATCGCAACAATTCTTCTTCAATCCCCGAGGCTGACAACCCTATAGACATAATTTCGTTAATGGTATATTTTCATGTCATTGTTCTTGACGGGAGGATATCAAAGGTGGATATGTATCGAATGTTGGAATTTTCTGATAAATTCCTTAACAAACAGACAACACAAAAAAAACTATGTTTTTACTCTGTTTCTGCACAGAAAACTGTAAATTTTGTTTTCTGGAAATGGTGTTGCAGCAATAGGATTCGGTGTTGTAGCAACGCTGATCGTGGTGTTGCAGCAACAGGAAATTTCTGATAATTTAAATTAAAATAAAAACTGAAAAACAGAGTAATACTCAGCGACACAGAAACTGATGAAACAGTAACTGAAACTTTAACTTATATTCAGTAGAACAACTGATATAATAAAACAACTGATACAACCAAACAAATTCCTTTATCTCAGAAAATTGCAGGTGTTTAAGCACTGCTGTGCTGTTACAAAACACTCTGTTTCTGTTCAGGACTCTTGCTGTAAACACTCTGGTTTTGTTCAAAACACTGCTGCAAACATTTTGTTTCTTCCTTGAGACATTTTACACTCCTGTCTGTAAATTTCCTTCATATATTCACGCTGTTGCATACATAAAAAAACTTCTGCACTACTGTGCATTACACAGAGAACTCGATCTCTGTTCAAAAAAAAACTTACCCACACTACTGTGTTTTTTACATTACAGAGTCAACTTAAAAACAGAAAACAGAACTTACATATTTTATGTGCCGTAAAAAACAAAACTGCATATGTGAATTAAAAACAAATTAAAGTCCTACCTACACAATAATTAATTACCATCATTTCGTGGGAGTCCGCCATGCCGTAATAAATTGTTGTGTAATCATTGATTCAGAAAAAGACTGGAGCTGCGGCTGTTTACTGCCAAAATCATTAATGCACAGGTATGGTAATTAATTCAACTGGAGCTGCCGCTGTTTACTGGCAAAATCATCAATGCACAGGTATGGCAATTGATTCAACTGTACAGGGATATGGCAAAGGACAACCCCTGCAGTTGAAAATAATATTTCAACACTCCCCTTTAGTTTCAATTGCTGGGTTATCAGTCATACCCAGACATTTCCTCAAAAACTAAAAACTTTTCTGTCCCAAAGGCTTGGTTAGGATGTCTGCAATCTGCTCTTGAGTTTTGCAATGTACTAAGACAATTTCTCCATTATTTACCAACTCTTTGATATAATGAAACCTTGTGTCAATGTGTTTCGTTCTCTTATGAAACACAAAATTTTTAGATAATGCAATAGCAGAACTATTGTCACAATAAATTACAGTTCCTTTTGTCTGCTCTTGGCCTAAGCTCCTTAACATCCTTCTCATCCAAACTGCTTGACATGCTGCTGCTGTAGCTGCCACGTACTCTGCTTCTGTTGTGGACAATGCCACAATTGGCTGTTTCTTGGAAGCCCATGAAATGGCCCCTGAACTCATGTGAAAAACATAACCGGATGTGCTTTTCCGGTCATCTACACTTCCAGCCCAATCACTGTCAGTGTATCCAACTAAATCTGAACATTCTGAGACAATATATAAAATCCCAAACCTTTTAGTACCTTTAACATACCTCCGAATCCTTTTTGCTTCCTGCCAATGTGCTTCTTTTGGCCTCTCCATGAATCTGGAAATTAGACTAACAGCATACATTATATCTGGCCTAGTTGCAGTCAAATACATGAGGCTGCCAACTATGCTCTTGTACAGACTAGGATCAAAATCCTTGTTGCTGTCCTCTTTGCTGAGTTTTAATCCCATTACTGTGGGAGTGATTGCTGCCTTGCAATCTTGCATGTGGAATATTTCCAACACTTCATTTACATATCTTGCTTGAGAAATAAAAATTCCATTTTCATTTTGATCTACTTCTATTCCTAAGAAGTATCTCAAGAAACCCATGTCAGTCATCTCAAATTCTTTTTTCATGATTGATTTAAAATTTTCAATGAGGTAGTCATCATTACCTGTAAAAATCACATCATCAACATACAACACTACAATTAAAATCTTACCATCCTTTTCTTTGATGTATACGGTGGGTTATCCCTCACATTTGTCAAATTCATTTTCCAATAGATAGGAATCTATCCCACTGTACCATGCTCTTGGCGCTTGCTTCAGCCCATAAAGAGCTTTCTTCAATCTGCACACTTTGTGCTCTTCACCTTTCTTCTCATAGCCTAGAGGTTGTTCAATGTAAACCTCTTCCATTAACACTCCATTTAAGAATGCCGACTTCACGTCCATTTGGTAAACTTTCCACTTGTTTTGAGCTGCTATGGACAGCACTGCTCTCACGGTTTCCATTCTTGCAACCGGTGCGAAAGTTTCCTCATAATCTCTCCCATACTGCTGCTTGTATCCCTTGACAACCAGCCTTGCCTTGTGTCTTTCAATTTTTCCTTCAACATTACTCTTGGTCTTGTAGACCCATTTGACTCCAATGACTTCTTTACCTTTTGGTAGCTCAACCAACTCCCATGTTTTGTTTTTCTCTATGGCATTGATCTCTTCATCCATAGCTTCTATCCATTTCTTATCTTTAATTGCATCTTCGAAATGAATATGATCATCAACATGACAATACAAGGCAAATAAGGAATTCATTCCTTCATTATAAATGTCACTTAAGTTTCTAAACTTTTTACCTCTTTCATTTGGTGTGCAAGTGCTTGAAGATGCACTTGAATCTCCTCCTTGTGGTGTGCTTGGAGAAGCACTTCCATTTCTCCTCAAGGGTGTTCCTTGCTGTCCTTGTGTTGGTACTGCTGTTTGGGGATGTGTTTCAGCCATCTCCTCGTCATCCTCATCATGAGACAAACAATTTTTAACATTCATTGTTTTCTCTATGCTTCCATTCCAAGCTTCCTCCTCAATAAATTGAACATCTCTGCTCACAAAGAACTTCTTGGTAGATGGGATATACAACCTGTATGCTTTGGATTCCTCACTGTATCCAATGAAAATACATTTCTCCCCTTTGCTGTCCAACTTCCTCCTTAGCTGATCTGGAATGTGTGCATAAGCCACACATCCAAGAATTTTCATATGGGTGACTCCTTGCTTTCTCCCACTCCATGCTTCTTCTGACACTCTGTTCATCACTCCTTTTGTAGGACTCCTGTTCCAAATATAAGCTGCACAATTTACAACTTCAGCCCAATAATCATTTGGCAAATGCTTTGCCTTCAACATACTCCTCGCCATATCCATGATGGTCCTGTTCTTCCTTTCAGCAACTCCATTTTGCTGTGGAGTGTACCTTGCTGTAAATTGCTTGTGAATTCCATTTTCTCTACAAAACCGTAGGAATTCCTTGGAGATATACTCACCTCCTCTGTCAGTTCTTAATACTTTGTATGCAGCCCACTTTGGTTTTCCATAAGTGCTTTGAAATTTCAGAATTTCTCAAACACTTCACTTTTGTTTTTAAGGAAATATAACTAAGTTTTTCTTGTAAAATCATCAATGAATGTTAGAAAATATTGGCTGCCTGCTAGTGATGGAGTTTGCATCAGTCCACATACATCTGAGTGGACAATCTCTAAGGGTGCATTTTCCCTTATGCTTTTCCCTGATGGAAAACTTTCTCTATGTTGTTTTCCCAATATACAACCTTCACAAAGGCTGTCCGATTTCTCTATCAATGGTAATCCTCTTACCATTCCTTTTCTACTCAACAAATTAAGACCTCCAAAATTGAGATGTCCAAATCTCAAGTGCCACAACCAATTTTCATCTTTTGGCACACTTTGGTAAGCCTCTTGGGTAACTGCTACAATAACTTCTTTGTTTTTCAACTTTGCTCTAATTCTAAGAGGGAACATTATGTTCTTTGTCATCTTCACTTCAACAATGCATCGTTTGCTGGGTGCTATATCCATGATGGTGCATACATCATTCACAAAATAAACATTGTAACCCTTATGGACAAGCTGTCCAATACAAGAGGTTACATCTCATTCCAGGGACATAGTAGACATCTGCTATGCTTTTCTTTTCACCCTTCTTTGTAAATATTTTGACTTCTCCTTTTCCCATAGCAGAAATTTTGCTATTAGTTCCAAGTGTGACTTCTGATTTCACATTTTGATCTAAAGCAGAAAACAAAACTATGTTTCCTGTCATATGGTTGCTACAACTTGAGTCTAAAAACCATATGTCTTCACTATTTGTTTCAGCCATGTTAAAAGCTAATAAAACATTATCTTGGCTGATATTTTCTCTAGTGACATTTGCACTTGGTCTATTACTCATATCACGCTGCTTCTTCCTACATTCACTCGCATAATGCCCATATTTTTTACAGTAATAACATTGGACATTGGATTTTTCATACCTTTGTCCTTGAGTATGATGTTGTCAACTTTGTTGGCTGCTGCCTTGGCCTTGGTTCTGATTTGGATTGCTGCCTCTTCCTTGAGCATTTGCTGGGTTGTTCCTTCCACCTCTGTTTTGGCTTCTGCCTCTTCCTCTTTTGTTTCCTCTACCTTGACCTCTTCCTCTTCCAAAGGACATCTGGGTCTTGAAGGCTTGCTCTAGAGATGAGTTTTCATTTCTACTCAACCTCTGCTCATGTGTTATCAGTGATGCATGGAGTTCATCAACTGAAAAGTTTGAGAGATCCTTTGTCTCTTCTATGGTGGTGACAATCACATCAAACTTTGAGGGTAGGACCCTCAAAAGTTTCTTCACAATCCTCCTTTCTTCAAGAACTTCTCCATGTGTCCTCATCTGTGTGATCAATCCAATCACATGTGTGAAGAATGAGTCAATATTTTCTGACTCTTTCATGTTCAGATTCTCAAAATCTCTCCTCAACAACTGTAGTTTTGTTGGCTTCACTTTCTCCATGCCTTGATAGGCTGTCTTGAGAGTTTTCCATGCTTTTTTGGATGTTCTTAGTTGTTGCTATCCTTGGAAACACACTCTGGTCCACTGCTTGATACAAAAATACAAGGGCTTTTTAATCCTTCTTCCTATTGCTCTTTAATAGATCTTTCTTTGCCTGAGTTAATCTATTAAACTCATTTTCATCTGCTGGTTCTTCAAAACCATCTTGAACTAATTCCCATAAATCTTGACAGGCAAACAGGGCTCTCATGGTTATTGCCCAATAGTCATAGTTTTTCCCATTGAACTATGGGAATTGAGGATTAAACATACCCATGCTGGTGCTGGTGCTGGCCATTCTAGCACTCTTTAACTATGTTATAAAATGTTCGACTGTGTATTAAAATAACTGATTGTTTCTTCAGCAGCAACACAAAAAAAACTTTGAGGAATACCTGGATCTTTTATCTGAGACTTCACTTTGCTGGAGAAGATTTACTGCTGCAACAAAAAACTCCTCCCTTTAGCTTCCTTGACACTTTAAAAGAGCCTAGACAAGCTCTGATACCACTGTTGAGAATTTTTCTGTTAAAATCCCAAAAACAACAAAAACTGAGCAGACAGAGACAATGCTCTGTTTCTCTCACAGGATCTTTAACACAGCGGAAACAAATAAAATTTTTGAGCAGCGGACAGAGTTTTCACACACCAAGGATTTCTCTCCATTAATAAAAAAAACTACTGTTACAGATTATGATCTTCCTCTCTCACAGAGGGATTCACCAATAACATTTCAACAAAATGAATTACTGTCTCCTCCTGAGATTTTACACTGTTGTGTGTAAAAAATCACTTTTACATTCACTGCTGTAAAAACAGACTTCAACTACAGAAAAATTACATTCATGCTGCTGCATGCTCCTTTTTTTTTCTTCGCACTGCTGTGAGTATTTTTCACTTACATTACATTCTCAGAACAACACACATTACAATCACTTCACACTGTTGTGTGTATTCTTCTTGCATTCGCTGCAGCGAGTTTTTCCTCTGCACACACAAAACTATACATACGCACTGTTGTGCCTCTCTTTTTCAATTTTTTTTTAGTCAACACAAAAAACATTACATATATATGACAACCAAAAGAAAATTACTTTACGTTTTCACTTGCCATCCTGCAGTAAAATAAAAAACAATAAAATTTAAGTGGTTTTACCAATTTTTACTTGTTCCCATAATCCCGCTCATAGAAAATGATAAAATTAAAAACTTCACCAAAACTTACCAACCCACAGTAAATTACATTTACTGTTTTACTGACAAAACTGGCGGTAAATGAAACTTTTACTTCACGTCAAATTCATTCGCTGCAGGCTTGTACTTCAACGGTTGACTTCAATTAAATCGCATCCCAGAAACACAATCTGCTGGAGGATGAAAAGGAACACAATTATATTGGTGCGATTTGCGATCGGATCGCATCACACCATCGCAATCGGAGAAATCAAGTGAACAGAACGGAGGATCCAAGCATGCATGCGATTGCGATCTCCGATAAGATCGCATCGCAGAAAACAAGGAAAACACAATTAAGGCAAGGATAAAGAAATGCGATTTGCTATATGATCACATCGCAAGAAAAATAATTCTGAAATTGAAATTACAATTTTAACATTTGTTAGATTACAGTCTGGTTATTGGAAATTCCAAGAATATTTCAGAATTTCAAAGTGCTGAGAGATCAATTATATAACTTTTTTCTGAATCTGATAATCCAGAGAGATCAATTCTATAACCTCTCTTGAAAATCACATTTTGAGATATTCAGATTTCAAGAATATTTAGGATTATGACAATCTAGAGAAATCCATTGTATAATCTCTTTGAAAATCAGATTTAAAATATTCCAAAAATCTATCCACATAAATTCATTCAGCACTTCAATTGATAAACTTCCGGCGTTGTATAATCTCTTTGAAAATCAGATTTAAAATATTTCAAAAATCTATCCACATAAATTCATTTAGCACTTAAATTGATAAACTTAGATTGATAAACTTCCGGCGTTTCTCACTGGTTGTTTTACTCTCTGCCATTCAGCACTTTAGATTGATACGTTTCTCACTGGTTGTTTTACTCTCTGCCATTCAGCGGAAAAGACGAGTTATTGGGTAAGGTCGGGGAACGCGTGTTGGATATACGTGAGGAAAGACGATTGAAATATGTTCTCAAAGAAGAATTTGGGATGACAGTGTGGGGCATCCTTCATCCCAGGGAGCAACCACAAAGTCAGGTGGCGCAGCTGCAAATGTTGGGTATTTTTCTGTTTGCAATGGGAAAATACCAAAACCACAAAATATAAAACACAGAGGCAATGCTTTGTTTCCTTTACACCAGGATCTTTTTGCACAGAGAAGTCTTTTTTTTTAAATTTCACAGAACAGAGTATCTCACCACCATAAAATGATTTCTATTCATTAAGCAAAAACACTTACATATTCATCCTCTTTTACTCAGAGGGATTCACC
>APFE031456878.1:34695-117576 GCA_000404065.3 Pinus taeda
AAAACCCATTTGATCCGAAAGCGTTCTGAACCTCAGGTCCGAATTTCAGATCTTGTCTCACTATATTTTCATAGATATGATCTGAGGTAGTTAGGGTTTTTGCAAGCTCCAGAATTCCATCTCAAACAAGTCATCGTGGAATGTTTACTATAATTTGTGTTTTACGAAGGTTCAGACATTGAAATTAAAACCCATTTGAGCCGAATTAGTGGTGACACTCGGGCCTTAATTTCAGATCTTGTTTCACTATATTTCCAGAGATACAGTCCAAGACATTTAGGGTTTCTACAGGCTCCCGAATTACATCTCAAATAGGTGACCTGGGGAAAATCATCATAACGTTCTCTCTGAGCATCAAATTGAAATTGCATAAGAAACTACAAAAATAGGACTGACTGTACTTTTCTGTGTATTGTTTTTAGTTCTGAAGGTCGAAATAGTAACACGTGGCACTTCGTACAAGTTCTCTTTACTGAAAAAGTATATATGCAAGTCATCTTGGGAGGTAGGGCATAACTCTTTCTTAGAGAATCCAATTCCGATAAGACTGGTGGCATTGGAAAGAGGGCACAAAAGGATAATGCAAGTCGTAATTTCATACCTTGGAGATCCGAAATTACAGAGTTACAGTTGTTTCAATATCGAGCTCCTACAAAGTGAAAAAAAGTGTGTAGTTTTTTTAAATTTTTGCATAAGTTTGGCTTGAAAATTTAGATTGAGGAATTCAAAGGGCATAGTGAAGCATTATTATCAATAATTGATGCCCCAAAGAAAGAAAATGGAAGCACTTAGTAAGCAACCTAAAAGCTCTAACATGACTCATGAAGAAGAGGAAGAAATGCAACATGATATATCAAAACTACGAGACCAAATGCAACAAATTTCACTCGTAGAAAAAGTAACAAAAGCTAGGATGGATGGTTTAATGAAAGACGTAGAAGCTAAGATGTATGGCATGGAAGCTAAGATGGATTTTTTAAAGAAAGGCGTAGAAGCTAAGATGGATGGTTTAAAGAAAGCTGTAGAAGCTAAGATGAATGACGTGGAAGCTAAGATGAATGGCATGGAAGCTAAGATGGATGGTGTGGAAGCTAACATGGATGATTTAAAGAAAGGCATGGAAGCTAATATGGAATATTTGAAGATAATTTTGACAAAATTTCTACAAGAAATGCTTACTAATGGCCAAAGAGTAGTAAAGGAAACTCATGATGAGAACAAAATAAATGTTAATCATGATTTCATAGAGTCTAATGTTGGATCGAACAACCACCATGTTCCAAAGATCAATATGAGGAAGTTTGATGGCAAGGATCCCGCAACATGGATACTATAGATGGAGCAATTTTTCGATCTCCATAATGTCCCAAACACAAAAAAGGTATGCATTGCAACTTTATATTTGGAACCAAATCAGTTTGTATGATATCAATGGCTTTGCTCTCATAGTACCCATAAGTTTAATCATTGTAAGATAGCCAAGAATTGAATTGCTTCCGATATCCATCATCAAAGTGTCAACTGATGATTGCAAGTGGAGGAACCATAAATTGCTTAGGAAAGTACCATAATATCAAGCTATCCATGGGATAATATGTATTGAATAGCCTAATTCTTTCCGTTCGAATGGGTGGTGTTGATGTTGTACTAGGAGTCCAATGGCTACAATCCTTGGGTACAATAGCTTTTAATTTTCAAGAACTTTTCATGAAATTTTCTTCAGAAGGAAAGGAAGTTGAATTAAGGGGTATTGCATGGAACTCGGGAAATATAATCAACTCTAACAGAATGAAAAAGTTTCTAAAGAAAGAACAACAAGGCATAATTGCACAATTATGTTCACTAGAGGTTCCCACATCGAAATCGTCTATTTCTCTAGAACTCCAAAAAGTCTTGGACAATCATTCCAAGGTATTTGAGACTCCCAAAGGCATCCCACCTATTCGCGATCATGATCATGCTATTCATTTGATTCCAGGAAGTGTTCCTCCAAACATCAGGCCTTACAGATATTCGTATGCCGAAAAGAGTGAAATTGAACGCATGGTTGCAAAAATGCTAGAGGCTGGTATAATTCAACCTAGTCAAAGTTCTTTCTTAGCTCCAGTAGTATTAGTTCACAAGAAGGATGGATCATGGTGCATGTGTCTAGATTATAGGGGCTCAACAAGCTCACTATTAAAGATAAATTTCCCATTCCTGACATTGATGAATTATCGGATGAATTTCATGGATCAATTTACTTCACCAAGTTGGATCTTCGTTCATGATATCACCAAATCAGAATGAAGACTGAAGACATTCTAAAAACAATGTTTAGAACTCATGAGGGTCATTATGAATTTTTGTTCATACCTTTTCACCTCACCAATGCACTTTCTACATTTCAAAGTTTGATGAATTCCATTTTCAAACCCTTCCTTAGAAAATTTGTGTTAGTATTTTTTGATGATATACTAATCTACAGCAAGTCTTGGAAGGATCATGTCCAACATGTAGACAGGGTGCTCAAACTATTGGGGGAGAAACAATTATATGCAAAAAGCGGCAAATGTTTCTTTGGAGTATAAGAGGTGGAATATCTGGGTCATATTGTATCTAATGAAGGTGTTAAGGTAGACCCTAGCAAAATTAAAACCCTTAAGGAATGGAAAATCCCCACATCCATAAAGCATCTATGAGGATTTCTTGGGTTGACATGGTATTATTGCAAGTTTTTTAAGAATTATGGGAGAATAGCAGTGCCTCTAACAACATTATTAAAGAAAGATTCATTTTCATGGACTCTAGAAGCAACGAAGGCCTTTGAACATCTTAAAGAGGCAACATGCCAAGCACTGGTCTTAGCTACACCGAACTTCACAAAAACATTTATTGTGGAATGTGATGACTTGGGAAATGGAAATGGTGATGTTTTAATGAAAGAAGAAAGACCCATTGATTTCGAAAGTCGTCCAATCAAAAGAAAGTATTTACACAAAGCTATTTATTAGAAGGAAATGTTGGCAATACTACATGCATTGAAGAAACGGTGACCCTACCTAATGGGAAGACACTTCAAGGTAAAAACAGATCATGATAGTCTTAAATACCTTTTAGAACAAAGATTATCTTCAGAAGAGCAGCAAAAATCGGTCACAAAGATGTTGGGTTATGACTTTGAAATCATCTACAAAAAAAGGAAGCAAAATGTTGTGGCAGATGCACTCTTAAGAAAGGATGAGGATGTGGAAGAATTTCTTTGTGCCATTTATATTATCTAACCAGATTGGATAAACAAAGCAAGTGATGAATGGAAGAATGACGAAGAAGTGTGGGTACTCATTAAAAAGTTACAACAATATCCCAGTACATCTAATAGATTTAACTAGAAAAATGATTCGTTATGGTACAAAGATTGGTTATACCCATGTAAGAATTCCCAACTCAAACAAAATATTATTAGGGAATTGTGCACCTCTCCCTTAGGAGGGCACTCAGGATTTCTAAAAACTTACCACAGGGTTAAGAAGGAATTTTTTTGTGATGGACTTAAATCAGATATTCAAAAGTTTGTGGTGGAATGTTTGGTTTGCCAACAAAATAAATTTGAAACAATTAAGACCCGAGGTCTATTACAACCTTTATCCATTCCAAGCCAACGTTGGGAGGAGGTTTCAATGGATTTTATCATAGGTTTACCCAAGTCCGAAGGAAATAGTGCTATCATGGTGGTAGTTGTCAGACTTACCAAGTATGCACACTTTTGTGCATTGTCTCATCGATTTAAAGCGAGTACAATTTCTACTACATTTATGGAAACAATTCAAAAGCTACATGGAAACCCAAAGATTATTGTAAACGAAAGAGATCCCATTTTCACTGGATATTTTTGGATAGAATTATTTTCTTGTCTTGGTACTTAGTTAGCTCATACCTCATCTTATCATCCTCAATCTGATGGGGAAGCTGAGATAGTAAAAAAATGTTTGGAAGGATATCTTCATTGCTTTGTATCTGATAAACATACATAATGGGTCAAATCGTTGCCTCTGGTTGAATGGTGGTAGAACACTTCCTTCCATACTGCAACAAAAATGGCCCCATTTATGGCACTTTGTGGATATCATCCACCATCCATCATATCATATTTAAGAGAAAATTCTAAGGTTCAAGCAGTGGAAGATCACATCGAGCATCAATAACAAGTTCTCCAACTCTTAAAGGATAACCTCACCTTGGTGTAGAATAGAATGAAAGAGCAGGAAGATCAACATCACAACAAAAGAAGTTTTGATTTAGGTGATTGGGTATTCCTACAGCTACAACCATATAAACAAATGTCCCTAAAGCAAGCTAAGAAGGATAATAAATTATCACCAAAGTATTATGGTACGTACAAGGTGTTGCAAAAGATAGGTACTATGGAATACAAATTGGAGCTTCCTACAGCTTCTTGAGTGCACCCAATTTTCCATGTGTCATGCTTAAGGAAGGTTATAGGTGACAAGCTCCGAGTTCAAACAATATTGCGAGAACTTGATGAGGAAGGAAAAATCATATTGGAACCTGAAGCAGTCAAAGAAACAAGAACTGGACAACTACGAAATTGATCGATTTCAGAGTATCTCATTAAGTGGAAGAACTTACCCATTGAAGATTCCACATGGGAGGATGAGAATTTTATATAGAAGCATCTAGAACTACTCAAACGCTGAGGACAACACTTTTTTTAAGGAGAGGGGTATGTTAGGTCCCTATAATACTAGTGATTCCCCCATTACTATTTTCATTTGATCCCTTATTGTTATTGTTGTGCCCCTATTGTCCCCATATTGTTATTATTGTACCCTATAGAAGCCCACTATTGTTATTTTTGTGTTGTTATATTATTATTGCTAGGTTGGATTTGGTTATATTGTGACCCCTTATACTCCTATATTTAGATAGGACTTTTTTTCATTTGTATCATCCAAGAATTGTTCATTTGTGTAATGTAAAGGAGGTTTCTCCCTCAAAGAGGTTGATTTCTAAGTTGTTGATATATCTTTTCTATCTTTTTTTGAGCTGGTTTCATAACATTGTTGCACTATTTGGGGTGAAAATCATATGGTTTACCAGAGGGTTCAAGTATTTGGGCTTTTATTTGAAGCCAATAAATTATGAGATGTAGGACTAGAACTAGCTTATAGGAAAATTCGAAAAGAAGATTGCATCATGGGAAAATAAATGATTTACATTGGACGATAGATTAATAATGATCAAGGCAGTTTTGCAAGGTGTAAATAGGCATTGGATGCATTTGTTTCACTTACCTTTGTTGGTTATTCTCAGAATCAATTTTATCATATCAAACTTTCTATGGGTTGGAGTTGGTAATTTTAAGAAATTCCGTTTATCTAGACTTGATTCTATTTCTACACCTATGGCGATGGGGGACTAGGGCATAAGAGACTCTAGGAGCTTTAACCTAACCCTACTTACCAAGAATATGTGGAGGGCCTTTTATAGTCTAGGAATTTGGCACAAAATTATATGTGAGAAGTACTTACAAAATTGAAGCCTAGAAGTATGGATCTCTTCAGGGGCTCCCGTAAAAAACATTACATCTTACATTTGGAAACGTTTGTTGAAATCCAAGCCATGGCTTTGTGGTAACCTTCATTAGGAGGTTGGTTGTGGAGATGAGATTTTAATTGGTTTAGATGCTATCAAAGGTCTGACAAGGGATCGTAATCTCTTTGTCCTCATCATACAATTTCTAAATGAGTGCAAACTCTTTTCGTTGTCTCACATTGCTTGCCTTGAAAACTCTTTTCATCCCTCTACTATTTGGCCATACTCTTGGGATATTGATCTCCTGGTAGAGTTCAAAATAGAATGGGAATAATACAGTTATAAAATTTGCAATGTAGGGATGTCTTTATCTCTTAAGGTTGATAAGCTCACAAGGGGAGGGTTGTACAATTGGAGGAAATGTCTCTACTAAAGAAAAACATTCCTATTTTCTCTACACAAATAACCTACTCTCTTTGTTGCATGGTTGCCTCAAATGTGGAAGTGGGAAGTGAAACTTAAACTTAAATTTTTTACTTGGCTTGTGCTTCACAATCAAATTCTCACTTGGGAGAATCTCTCTAAAAGGGATTTTCAAAGTTTGGGGAGGTGTCCTCTTTGTGGTGAGGCCTATGAAGAGGTGGTGCACCTCCTTTTGTGTTTCCCCTTTGAATTTTCCATTTGGGGGGAGATCTCCTTTACACTTAAGATTGATGAAGTTCTAGACTAGTCTTCTATTGATTCATGCCTCATCACCTAGACAACTAAGAAGAAAGAATGAAAAGTTGTCCCACTATATGTTTTTTGGGGCATTTGGCTTTAAGAACAAGTCCCCTAATGCGCTGATCGCCAGTTTGAAAATTTTGGCCTTCTTCCAGGAAATTGGTCCATGAAGACTAAAGATCCATAGGCAATGTGTCATCTATAAGGAATTGGGGATTTCCTCTTGTTAGGACCTCATATTGTCCCTTTTTGACCATACATTTTGCTATGATGTCATCCTTTTCAACCTATATTTAAAGTCCTTGTTATTGTTTTAACCCAATTATTCCAAAGGTACACAATGTTCTTCTCATCACTATACATTTAATTATTTTACATATAATTATGCTATCTTCATAGTTAATCATTGAATTGGTAGTTGCTTAACAGTTAAAGAACGATGTGTAGTCCACGTTGCTGAAACTGCCTGGAGATTGCAAGATTACTTTTGCAGTTGCTGAAATAGTAAGAACGATGTGCAAATCTCGTGTGCATTCTAGATTTGACAGCAACAGAAGAAGATCACCGATCGAGCTACTACACTGGATGTAACAACCATGATCCAAAGACAACATTACTGTAACAACATTTTGTTGATTGGAAACTGATTTCCCTATTTTTGTATATTAGTTTAAAATAGAACTTACAATGTAATCTGTTGTAATAGATGTCTCCTCTTTAAAAATAGGAGACATCTACATTAGAAGGGGATGAACAAACTGCGGGAAAGGTTTTAGTTGAAGGAAAAGAACTAGAATCCTTTTTGTAACATGACATATTGATGGATGAATAAAATCTTGTTCTGAACATTACTTTCTAATTCTTGTCTCCCGGGGAATCTTGCGAGAAGGACAGGGCCCACCTTCATCACAAGATTCACCCATTATATTTCTACAGTGTGTTAAGTGTGTCTTTTATCCATACCTTGTTAACAATACTGTTTACTGAATATTGTTTATACATTTTTTTTGAAACTCTGTTTTCTTTCCAATTGATTACTGCATTGTTTATGTTTATCCACAGTCAATTCATGAGTGTTTCATTGGCGATTGAGTTTACAGAGTGAGTTGGCAAGCTTGATAATCAGAAATAGGTGTTGAAGATTCCTGCTCTGTGAATAGGGTCCTTTTCTCTGTTACAGCATAGCCCATGCTTTCCTTACAGATTGATTCTTTTCATTAGATTACCCCTTGAATGAAATTAAGCATTCTTTGGTAGTTATCTGCAATAGTGTGTTTTTGCTGTAACTCAGAGTGGAGCTTCAGTTTTCTTGAAGCAAGGTGTGATTAGTTTTTACTACAACTTTTATTGCTTATAAGATTGGGTACATATAGTACGTAGTTGCCTTTGAAATAAACAGACTTCCCTGGGTTGACAATTTATGTAGCACTTGGTTGTTTAAATTAATAAGCAATTAAAGTGACCAACATTTTGGCGCCATTGCCGGGGAAGGCAATCATAGATTTTAAAAGAATTAATGACTTTCTTTTAGATGTACAAGATGCATGAGAGGACGCAAGAAAACTAATCCTACAGGTGGCAAGGGCAAAGGAAGAGGAGGAAGAAAAAATTTTAAAATGAGATTATCTCAAAAGCTGAAACTTCTCAGAGGTTAAGCTCTTGGAGGCCATAGACTCAGCACTCTCTCCAAACGAACTACGAAACGGAGGAAGTAGTGGGACCTGAAAGGGCTGAAGAGACAGTAGAACATACTGAGGAACTAGTAGAGGACATTGAAGAACCAATAGAAGATATTGAGGGACCAATAGAAGTTGAGGAACCAGTTTAGGACATTGGGGGTCCAACAGAAACCGTTGAAGACCAGACAAGTGCAATAGGGGAACAACCAATGGATGGAAACAATGAAGGAATCTTTGGTGGGGGACATGGAGGAGGAGAAGGAAGAGGCGAGAATTCTCTTTCCACCTTGGAATTTCCTATTGGGGATCTTCCTAGAGGGGCAACTCCTATGAAAAACATCCCATTTTTAGCCTTACCTAACTTCCATGGTTTATCATCTGAAGACCCTGATGAATTTATTTTTGAGTTTGATATATTGTGTAGAAGTTATGACTATGTTATTAATGCACAAAAGTTGAAGTTATTTCTAGCAACATTAAAAGGAAATGCACTAAGATGGTTCATGAGCCTGGGAGGTCATGTGATCACAACATGGGAGCAGATGAAGGAGAAGTTTCTGGCCAAATGTCAAGACTATTTCCGGAAAAGAGAAAAGAGGGAGGAACTATTCAAGATGGTTCAGAAGGAGGACGAAAATTTGGAAGATTTTGTGGAAATATTACAATATAATCTACAGAGATCCGATCACCCTAATGTAAGTAAGGATATTCTTAAGACAATATTATTGAAAGGGGTACGGGATGACTGTTTAGACATGTTAAATATGCTTGGTAAAGGGGACATATCTAAGGAATCATATGATGAAATTGTCAACCTATGTAAGATATGTTCAAGAGGAGCTACAAATAGACCAAAAAGCAGGGATAGTACATATTCAAGAGTCCAAAAATCAGCCAGTGGGGGAGCAGCAAGAGCTGAAATAGCTAATCTACTTGAAGAATTTAAAACTGAAATGTTAAGCTCTTTTGCTTCACAGATTGATACCTTGCAGGTTAAGAGGAAACAAGTAGAGGCAGAAGCTGCTTTGGCTGTCTTCTGTCCTAAATGCAGAGAAAAACATCCACTAAGGGAATTCCCATTAGACAAGGTACCAATTTGCACCATTTGCGAGAAGGATCATGAAACTCAACAATGTCCCTCTTTACCAGGAATAAAAGCAGCCTTACAACCAACTGAGGAGGAAGTTAAAGCATTTTATTTGCTGACACAGAGGACGCAATGGCAACCACGAGGACAAGGTACGAACTCTAGCATGCCATTTATTCGTTGGAATAATTATCCTTCTTTCAATCAAGAAAATTACCCGCCCTTCAATCAAATGCAATATCCACCCTTTAACCAAATGAACGTCCCACCCATGCAACAAGCAAACCCTCCCTTTGTAGAACCTACAATGTGGACTCCTTGGCCTCCAAAACAACCTTATTTTAATCAATGGAACCCAAACTGGAGAGCTCAGCAAATACCATTTCTAAACCAATTTCCTCAATGTCAGCAACCTCTCTTTCTACCATCAGTTGCTCCACCGAATAATCAGACAATAATACTCCAGCTACCTATACAACCGAACCCCAATCCTAATAATAAATCTGTGTAAGTCATCGATATTCAAAACCAGTCTACATCTCATGTTCTCCCTGTGTAGTGTAATGATATCCATTTAAGGTCTGGGAGAATAGTTGAGCCTATTATTGATGATATTACTTCTTCTGACTCTAACAAAGAAGAGACAGAAAATGATAAATTATCTAATAAGGGTGTTGAAACAGTCGAGCCACCCTCTAATAAAATTGTTGAAACAACAGAGCCACCATTCCCTAAGCGTTTAGCTCTCACTAAGACACCTGATCCACCTGCTTTTAATCTTCTAGGGGAATTGCAGAATCTTTATGTTAAAATTCCACTTTCACAAGCACTCAGAGATGTACTAATTTATGCCAGAACCGTCAGAGACATTTGCATCAAGAAACCTGGTAGGAAAGCTAAGGATCCCCTTACAGTTCATGTGATGGGTGATCTAGCTGCTTTAATGTCGGGAAAAACTCCTCCTGTAAAATATGGTGATCCTGGTCATCCTATAGTCATAGTACAGGTTGGGAAAACTATTGTTTCACGAGTTCTGGTAGACTTAGGTGCTGCTATAAATAGTATGAGCCTTGAAACTGCACAACTATTACAGCTAAAAAATGTAATTAGAGAGACACCAACCATCCTAGAGTTAGCTTACCATTCCACAATCAAACCAGAAGGGGTTATTGAAGACCTCATCATTGCAGTTGAATCCTGGAACTACCCGGCTGACTTTGTTGTATTACAGACTAAAACAAAGTTGGGGGGGCATCCACTGATTTTGGGGATACCCTGGCTGGCTACAACAGATGCCTTTATCAGCTGTAGATCAGGTTCAATGACAATTTCTAATGGATGTGAAACTAAGCAGTTCACTCTCTACCCTCATGATACACCTATGATTAACAATGATAATTCTGTATGGTTAGACTATGAGGATAATGACACTCAACCCATTTTGACCATTGGACAAACCTTAACCTTTAAAGACACCACAGAGGATGAAGAAATTAGTAATTTTATTTCTAAACCCTCCTCGGTCACCTCCGAAACATATAATCAGTTAACTGCAATTTTGGAACCTGAAACTTAGGAAAAGCTTAAATCTGAAAATTTACCTCAAGCGTCAACTGCTATCTCCTCTAAGAGTGTAACAGTAGAAATCGAACCTGGCAAAATATTGAACATAAACCCTAACTTGATAGATGTTGAAACACAATAATTAATGAAGTTACTTCGTGCAAATAAGGAAGCATTCGCATGGGACTACACAGATATGAAAGGGATCTCCCCTGAATTATGTACTCATCGTATCTATATTAAGGAAGGATGCTAACCAATCTGTCAACCCCAGCAGCGAATGAAACCCAATCTGAGGGAAATTATCAAAGCAAAACTTCAAAAATTGCTTGATGCAGGGTTTATATACCCCATATCTGACAGTGAATGGGTTTCTCCATTAGTGATAGTAACTAAGAAAAATGGGAAATGGAGAGTGTGTGTAGATTATAGAGCCTTAAATAAATCCACTCAAAAAGATCATTTCCCCTTGCCATTTGTTGATTAGGTGCTAGACAGCTTATCAAGAAAGAGATTATTTTCCTTTTTAGATGGTCTTAGCGGATATAACCAAATCAAATTTGCACCCCAAGACCAAGACAAGACCACTTTTACTAGTCCTTGGGGAACTTTTGCCTATAGAGTTCTCCCATTTGGACTGTGTAATGCTCTAGCAACGTTTCAAAGAGCAGTGATATGAATATTTTATGATATGCTTAATGACTCTATGGAGATATTTATGGACGAATTTACTCTTTATGGTGTGACCTTTGAAGATGCATTACAAAACCTTGATAAAGTACTTAAACATTGTATACAAGCTCACCTTTCCTTAAGTACTGAAAAATGCCATATGATGATGAACAAAGGAATTGTATTGGGACACTTCATTTCATTCCTTGGGATTCAAGTTGATCCATCCAAAGTGCAGGTAATTTAGACTCTTCCTATCCCTAAAACACAAACTGATGTAAGAAGTTTTTTAAGACATGCTGGATATTACAGAAGATTTATCAAATTTTTTTCTAAAATAGCTTCTCCTTTGTTTGTGTTACTTATGAAAAATGCTGAATTTCAGTGGATTGATGTCTGTCAGAAAGCATTTGATGAACTTAAGCATCAGTTGTCTACAACTCCTATTCTAAGGGGACCCGATTGGGCACTTCCCTTTGATATATCCTCTGATGCTTCAGATACTACAATTTGAGCTGTCTTGGGGCAAGAAGAAAATAATCTTCCTTATGCTATCTATTTCATTAGTAAGAATATGACCCCTGCTGAGCTTAATTACACAGTTACTGAAAATGAATTTTTAGCAGTCATTTATGCTATTAATAAATTTCGACACTACATTACTGGTTACCCTACTTTTTTTCATACTGATCACTCGGCCATTAAGTATTTAATGAATAAATCTGTTAAAAATGCCCGAGTTACCAGGTGGTTATTATTATTACAAGAATTTGATATTACAATTGTAGATCGATCAGGTAAAGAAAATGTAGTTGCTGACTTCCTTTCTCGAATAAAAACTGATGATAATACTCCAGTAGATGATTCCTTTCCTGATGAATACTTATTTGCAGTATCTGCTCACTCACCTTGGTATGTAGACATTGTCAATTATTTGGTTGCAAGGAAGTTACCATCACACCTATCACATAGGGAGAAAAGAAAGATCATTCAACAAAGTGCTCAGTACAGTTGGATAAGTGGGTGTCTTTTTCATACAAGACTTGATCAGGAAATTCGGAGATGCATTAGAGAAGATGAGGTTTATGATATATTGAAGGCTTGTCATGTTGGCCCTTGTGGAGGGCATTTTGTTGATAAGAGAAAAACACATAAAATTCTCAAAATGGGGTATTATTGGCCCTCACTTTTCAAGGATGTAAAGAAATATGTCAGGGCCTGTGATAGCTATCAGAGAATGGGTCAACCTAATCATAGAGATGAAATGCCACTGAACCCATAGGTAATACTTGAACCCTTTGAAAGATGGGCTCTAGACTTTATAGGACCCATCAATCCTCCATTGAGTCAAAGAGTTTATATATTGGTTTGTACAGATTATATGACTAAATGGGTGGAAGCTAAGGCACTTATTAGAGCTAATGAAGAATCTGTTTTAACCTTTCTATTTGAAGAAATCTTTGTTAGGTTTGGAGTGCCTAGAGAACTAGTCACAGATGGAGGACCTCCTTTCGATTCTCATGGTTTTAAAGCTACACTTCAGAATTATCATATTAATTATAAAATGACTACACCTTACCACTCCCAAGCCAATGGTCAGGTGGAAAGTACAAATAAAGTCATAGAAGCCATTTTAACAAAAACAGTGAAGGAGAATAGAAAGGATTGGTTTCAAAGGCTGCCTAAAGCATTATGGGCTTACAGAACTACCTGGAGAAACACTACAGGTTTTTCACCTTATGAATTGGTTTATGGTAAAAGTGTTTTTTTTCCTGTGGAATTTGAAATTAAAACCTTAAGAACTACTTTAGCTGTTAACCTTGATTTGACTGTTGCACAGACAGCTAGGTTGCAGCAGCTTCAGGAATTGGATGAAAAGAGGTTGGATGCCATCCATCAAACAACTATGATTCAACAACAAAGAACCAGGTGGCCTGATAAAACTATTAAGCATAAGCAGTTCCAAAAAGGTAATTGGGCTTTATTATATGATTCCCGGTTTGAAAATTTTCAAGGAAAATTACGAACAAGGTGGTTGGGACCTTATGAGATAGATACTGTTTTTCCAAATGGAACAGTAAGGCTCCTAACAATTGATGATTCTAGAACACCATTGTTATTGAATGGGTATCAGCTCTGTTTGTACCAACAACTTATTTCTAAAGAGGATTTTAAGGCCACTTGCATGGCAGATTCACATTATATCTTTCTGGGGGAGCCTCTTGCCCCTAATTGCATTTAATATTTGCATTATATATTTCCTATTAGATTAGATTTCTTAACTAATAATACCTGTCAAGGGTTTCCATGTTACAATTTATTATTTTGCAGGTCTCAGATTAGGAGGCTGGCTAAAAAGAACAATTGTATTGCAAGCAGGATCAAGTTTCATTTTGGGAAACATTGTCATCCCACTTCAATTCACAACTCATTCCCAAACATTACCTTTTAGCAACATTTTCATATTTTCCTTTACAATAACATCTCTCTTTATTCTGTTGCTGAAACACCATTTCCCCTTTGCTGAAACACTTATTTTCCCTGTTGTTGAAACATCAGCTTTTTCCATTTTTCCAAAACACCAATTTTTCCCAATTTTCCCGTAATTGAAACATCAATTCTTCTCAAAAGGATGAATACATATTACTTTCCATTGTAAGAACCATTTATTGGTCCTTATAACTTTGATCTTTCACTACCTCCTCCTATGTTTATAAAAGCCTTTCATATAAATACCCTCATATTTCAAAACTCTTTTTCATAACCATAGGTGATCTATTAGTGACGACATTATATTTTCAGAATATCAATCGAAGGTAAACATGAGGTATGCGTTTGTTATGTGTAAATATTAAACTATAGTTAATGAGAATATTGTGACATGATTACCGCAATCACCGTACACTCAAACTTATCGTTTTAGCCGCAGCTGGGGGGGGAATACCAAAATTTTGCAATCATTTCACGATACGCCAATCACCATCATTTTTTACCACGATCGTGTCTTGTCACCCCATCTCTGTCCTATTATGTCACAGCCTCATTTGCACAATTTAATCTGTTTCAGGTGCAGTAACTCGGCTCCGTACTGTTCATTTTACTGAAGCTAGTAACTATGGGAGGTAACACTATTCGAAATGAACCCGGCTCAACAACTCTATTGGAATTACACCCAAAAGTATATTAGATTTTTCAGCAGGCAGGCTGGGTATATTATTTTCAAAGGTTCCAGGGATTTGATCCTCAGCAAGTCCTTGAATTTGCACGTAATCTACAGGAAGGTTACTCTACTGTTCAAGGAGTCTGAATTCCAGTAACAGAGGATGATATAGCACATGTTTCAGGTTTACTGGCCAATGGCATTCGATGGTTCAGTCGAAAACACATCATTTTGAACACACAACAGGACTTTCTTCTACTTGGAGAGCAGGTCGAGCCTAAAGGCAGGGGTGTTGCGCTTCATTCATTACCACCTCCATGGCCGATGATTGCACAGTTTGTCAAGCACTACCTCACCTGTGAAGGACGTTACCAAGTAGTTTATCAGCATGATTTTATGTTGTTAAATCATTTAAGACATTGTCATTTGCGAAATATGCCATACTATCTGCTTGGGTGTCTGAATAATATGTCACATTATTCCATGAATGAAAGTACCCACTCCTTTCCCTCACTCACCATCATCTTGTTCAGCCTCTAATTCAGAGGGGCTTTGCCCAACAAAATCCCCCTCCCCTTAGCAACCCACCCCAAGAAGCTGCTGAAATTCCTCAACCAGTAGCCGAAAATCCTCGAGAAGCTGCTAGTATTCCTCAACCAGTAGCCGAAAATCCTGAAGAAACTGCCAAAATTCCTCAAACAGTTGCCGAAACTCCCCAATCAGATGTTGAAAATCCTCAACAAACCCCTGGAATCCCTCAGCAAATTGAAAATCCTTCTGCGCAACAACCAGGGAGCATCTTTGATTCCCCAGAAATTCCACCACCCGCAGTAGTCAATCCAATTGACCCCTCCACTGTATCGACCCCACCCCATAATTTCGCAGAATCATCCACTCCCACTGTCCATATCCGGAGTGATGATTCAAATGACAACATTCCCATTGCTAAGCTAAAAAGGAAAATGCAAGAAAAGGTTGCACCCCTACCAAAAGGATGAACAAGGGCCTCAACTAAAGAAGCTACTACTACTGATGACCCTCCTACCCTAAAGAAAACTACTCATAAAAGAAAAACCACTGTTCTTCCTACCTTTTTACCTCGAAGATGAATGAGGACATCTTCTGAAGCAGCAACTGAGACGACCACCCTAAATTCTCCACCTATTATCCTAAAACTCCATACCCCACCACAGTCCCAAGGCCCTGAATCTTTACTTACCTCACCCTCGGGTACCGAAATGCAAAATGCCCAGGAATTTGTGACATCATTCCTTTTAGAAGACGTAGTTGCCACACAAAAACCAGCTTCTGATCCATCAAAAGTAGATACTCAAGATGATGTACAACATGTAGCTGCCCCACAAGAACCAGCTACTGACTTAGCAAGTGCTACACAAGAACCACCTGCTGATGAACAAATTATAGACGACCTAGATGTAGCTGTCCCATAAGAACTAGCTATTGTCTCAGCAGTTGCTACACAAGAACCACTTGCTGATGACCATGACCAGGATGTAGTTGCCCCACAAGAACCAGCTACTAATTCAGCAAGTGCTACAGAAGAACCACCTGGCGATGATCATAAAATAGATAACCAGGATATTGCACAGGCTGTAGCTGTTACACAAGGACCAGCTACCCAGTCAGCAGCTACCACACGAGAACCATCTGCTGATATGCAAAATTTGGATGCTCAGGATGATATAGTTGTTACAGAATCAACTGATGATTCAGCAGATATCACACAAAAACCAACTACTGAGGCTGCGGATAATGAAGCTGCTACGGAACAACAGCCCTTCCATCCACTGGAATCAGCTACAGAGATTGCGACTGTGACACAAGGCCCAATCACCTTGGCTTCCCTTCTACAAGAAAATGAGTTTCTAAAATCAGAGCTCGAGGTTTATAAGTAGGAATTAATAATGGCAAGGGAAGCCTATGAAAGAGAGCTTAATCTATATACTTTAGCTCATGCAGCATCTGCAGCCAAGAAAAGTGTAGAGAAAGATCGATATAATGAATACATGTGTAGCCAATGTGGTAATATTTATCATCAAGCTGGTTATAAGATAGTCGAAGTCCCATTGCCTGGAGCCACTCCTGCATCTACTCCTGCTATAATTAAAAAGGAATGCCCTACTGTTACACAAGAACCAGTAGGGCCTTCAAAGATTCTTGGAAAAGAAGCGAAACCACAAATATCTCAGCCTACTCTGGTTGTTAAAGCTAAAAGTCCTGTACCAAGGCCTATAAAGACTGCGTTTACTCAAACCGAACCTCAACGTGCAAAGACTGTCTTCACTCATACCTTAAGCACTCAAGCCAGATGGATATATGGAAGAAGGAGTATGTTATGTCAAAAGAAAGGATATTGCAGGCACACAAATTATCATGGCGGAATCATATATATGCAAATTGGGAAGTTTTGGAACAGTCTCGTGCGCAGCACAAGGAAAATAAAAAGTTAAAAACTAGATTGTCTCTCATCTTTGATTTGGTTCAAAGACTGCTGGCCACCAGGAAACCATCCTTTAATTACTCTGTGTTTCTAGCAGAATGCCTAGCGTTCTTCCAAGTAAAGGCAATCAGAGATGGACGACCTCATGAGGTATCTACACCTCAACATTTTATTGAAACTTTCACAGAGGCATCAATCAGTGAACAAAATTTACTCTGTGAACTGTACCTCCATAATAAAGCCATGCCTGAGGATAGAAAGCTTAAGCTGATTCCTCTGGTTGGTGACATTCAGATTAGAGCCTTTGTCTCTTTCCTGGCCAATCAGCTCACGTGGCAAAATGCCTTCCTTTTAGCAACACACAATGAAGATAATCGCCTTCTGTGGATTCGATCCGAGCCACAAAATACTGTTGTTTTCGTTGCTGAACATCGTCGGGTTTTAAGGGAACCAAGAATGACTTAGCATATCAGAAAATTACAGGCAACAGTCTTAAAGGATTGCCACCATTATGTAAAAACTAAGAGAGCTCTTGCCTTACAGGAAAACAACCTATTTGCTATCATTGCCCTAAGGAGAGAAAGGAATATCATCCCTTTAACCCTCTTAACCTTCAAACAACAATTTCACAACTACCTACCTATGTCAAATGAATTCAACAGTGTGTTGAAAAATGGTTGGGATCTCATTTTCACTTCCCTCTTCTATGGCTGCCAGCACAAAAATATAAGGCTTACTTCAAGTTGTCCAAAAAGGAGGAGCTCGCAGCATGGCAGAGATTACAGAATGTCCATGGTTTCAGAGATTTGGTTGATAACACCTTCTATACTTACTGTATAAGTAATTTGCACTGTACATCCCAGTACTCGAACTCAGAGTCAGAGTAAAAGTTGCATGAGGACATGCAACCCTTTCAGTTGGGGGGGATGTTAGGACCTCATATTTTCCCTTTTTGACCTTACCTTTTTCTATGATGTCATCCTTTTCAACCTATATTTAAAGTCCTTGTTATTGTTTTAACCCAATTATTTCGAAGGTACACAATGTTTCTTCTCATCACTATACATTTAATTATTTTACATATAATTACGCTATCTTCATAGTTAATTATTGAATTGGTAGTTGCTGAATAGTTAAAGAACGATGTGCAGTCCACATTGCTGAAACTACCTGGAGATTAGAATATTAAAGTTGCTAAAATAGTAAGAACGATGCACAAATCTCGTGGCTGAAACAGTTGTGATTTGCATTCTAGATTTGACAGCAATAGAAGAAGATCACCGAACGAGCTGCTACACTAGATGTAACGACCATGATCCAAAGACAACATTACTGTAACAACATTTTGTTGATGGGAAACTGATTTCCCTATTTTTGTATATTGGGTTAAAATAGAACTTACAATGTAATCTGTTGTAATAGATGTCTCCTCTTTAAAAAGAGGAGACATCTACATTAGAAGGGGATGAACGGATTGCGGCAAAGGTTTTAGTTGAAGGAACATAACTGGAATCTTTTTTGTAACATGACATATTGATGGATGAATAAAATCTTGTTCTGAACATTAATTTCTACTTCTTGTCTCCTGGGGAATCTTGTGAGAAGGATAGGGCCCACCTTCATCACAAGATTCACCCATTATATTTCTGCAGTGTGTTAAGTGTGTCTTTTATCCATACCTTGTTAACAGTACTATTTACTGAATATTGTTTATACATTTTTTCTGAAACTCTGTTTTCTTTCCAATTGATTGCTACATTGTTTAAGTTTATCCACAGTCAATTCATGAGTGTTTCATTAGAGATTGAGTTTACAAAGTGAGTTGGCAAGCTTGATAATTAGAAACAGGCGTTGAAGATTCCTGCTCTGAGAATCGGGTCCTGTTCTCTGTTACATCATAGCCCATGCTTTCCTTGCAGATTGATTCTTTTTATTAGATTACCCCTTGAATGAAATTAAGCATTCTTTGGTAGCTGTCTGCAGTAGTGTGTTTTTGCTGTAACTCAGAGTGGAGCTTCAGTTTGCTTGAAGCAAGGTGTGATTAGTTTTTACTACAACTTTTATTGCTTTTAAGATAGGGTACATATAGTATGTAGTTGCCTTTGAAATAAACAGACTTCCCTGGGTTGACAATTTATGTAGGACTTGGTTGTTTAAATTAATAAGCAATTAAAGTTACCAACACCTCTCCTGTTGGGTACTTTGATGAAGTTTCGTCTAGAGGAGAGTGTAGTCGTAGAGTCTGCATAATTCTTTTCCTTTCTTGAGCCTTCCATTTATTTTTCTTTGGGGGTTCTAGGTAAAAGTGCAAGATTTTGGTCATTGGATATTCTAAATCAGTCATAGACTAGGCACATGGTCAGATCCATCTTGGTGTCCTCCTTATTCCATTGGATGCAACATATTATATCCATATTGGCCTCCTTTAAATCAATTTATTTCTCCAATATATTTCAAGAGAAGAACATAATGGTGAATGCCCTCTCCAAATGTGAGTCCTTTGTTCAACCAGGTTTGATGTGTTTTGAATATCTTGTCAATAGATTTGTTTGTGGATTAGGGGCTTTCTTCTTTTAGGACTAGATGGTTTGGGTACTTTGGTATGATTTTCATTTTACTTTGTTTTTTTATTTTGATACTTTATGGTTCCGTGGAGGTTTTGTATTTTGGCATATCCCCGGCCTATTTTGAGACTACGTCCTCTTTTTTGCAACAGGTGATAGTGGTGGATTGGCTATCCCCTGGAACTTGGTTTTCCTTCGAACTTTGCTGAATTTTATAGTTTTGATTTTTTATTTGGATTAATTGTAACATGTGATGTGGATCTTTGTTTTTTCCCTCTATTGACCACAACTTAAGAAACATGTGATGTACAACTCAATGAAAAAAAACTTATAGATAAAAACATCACCATTGCAATATTGAGCTTATTATTTGAAGTGAAATCAATACATATATACACTTCAGAAGGAAGTATTAAAAGAAATACATATCAAAACTTCAAGGGGAAAATTCTTACAAAGTAATCTCTAGGCATACATACTTTCAAATTTAGTATGAACTTTTAAGGTTTTCGATTCTAGTACATCGCAAAAGTCTACACATTATCATTTCGATACATGGATGAACGATTTCCCCAATCTAATGAACATTAATGAATGTTCATAAAAACAACTGACAATGTTGATATTCAATTATTTCCATTGTTGGTCGATCACTCCATGAGTCCATAGGAGCTTGGGCATCATAAGCATTAGGTGCCTTCAAAGAGCTACAATGTTCAACACCTAGAAACTCTCGTATCTCATGGCAACCGAGAACATATAATATTTGAGGCTTGTTGGGGGAAGCCAACCCTTCTATTCTCTTGATCTTGTAACATTTATAAGCTTTGAGGATATTCAAAGATGTCATTTCCTGAAGACCTGGTAGCTCCTCTACTTCTTCACACCCACTTAAGTCCAGTTGTTCAAGTCTTTCCAGATTGGGGAGTCCTATTTTCCTCAATGTATTGCAATAACTCAAGTCAATTGTTTTCAGATTTTTGGGCATTGTTCCAACATTCACCAAATATCTACAAGAGTAGATACAAATATTTTGAAGGTTGGGATAGATGCATTGATCACGAGGTGCTTTTGATCTACTAGTTTCTCCTAGAAATCTAACATTTCTTTGTGATATCATATTGATGACCACTCTGAATGACAGTTCCTCCAACAGACAATTGCGTACTCTTAAAACTTTGAGATTGTTCTTCTTCTCAAGATCTTGTAATAAGGACGTTATGCCATAGTCCATTATGGTCAACTCTGTCAACTAATTCAACAATTGATAGGAACTTGATCAATTTGGCAGTTGAAAAGAATGTGGGATAAACATTTCAAATTCGGAGAATCACAAAGCCACAATTTCTCCAAGTTATTAACCTGACTGAGATAACGAGGTAGCTCTTCCAACCAATTACTTTTTAATATTAAATCCATTTTTGAACATGGTATTAGATTATAAATTGATGCCTCCTTTATCCCTACTCTTATGAGTACATATTTGTAATGAGATGTAACTGAAATTAAGCTAGTGAAACTAAGGACATCCCAAATTGGCAAAAGGGCATTCGTTTGAGTAGAATTATCTATGTCATCTAAGATGATAAGATATTTTAGAATTTTTTGGATAAGATATGCTTTTTATGTCTATGTATACCTTGCTCAACAATATCTATATTCTCATTCGTTTGAGTTGGATCCTTAAGAAGTTTCATCAATAATGAAACATGAGATTTTCTTGACATCAAATATGAGGTGCGATCCATTATACTCTGATTCATTTTTCTTTTAAGAATTCCTTGGCAAACTTTGTCTTCCCTATTCTACCTAAACCTAAAATTCCCACAAAATTATTCTTGCAATTACATTGTCTCTCTGACCTTAACCTAATTGTAAATCTAGATGATATTAGGGCCCAGCCTCAAAGTCAGTCCTTCAATTTGCAGTTAGGGCACTTGAATTTATGGTAGTTGTTGGAAAGGCAGAGGAGATAAAGCATGAATTTACACTTAAAACATGAGATGCTGCTCTTCTATTGATCACACAAAACATGATACTTACAATGAACCTCGTGAAGGATATTTATCCTTTTCCAACTAGCGACTTGCCTAAAATATCTTGACATGAAACCACACACTAAAATTCATTCATCACTTAACTCTACTTGACTCAACACTCAATCATTCAATGAACTAACTCTCTATGTTTAGCCAACTCCTCATTCAAGAGTAATTATCTTATTTTAACATTCCCCCTTAATTATGACCGCTAAACTAAAACATGACTCATGACAACTCAAACATGCTTGTTGGTCTATGTCTCAGCTAGGCTTACAAAACGCAAGTTTCTTCTATGAAACTCAAACACATCTTGTGCTAATGACCTAGGAAATATATCAGCCAATTGATCACTAGATTTACAAGGCTTCAAGTGAACTTCTCCATTGCTCACAAGCTCTCTAATAAAGTGATATCTAGTATCAATATGCTTGCTCTTCTGATGAAACACTATTCTTGGATAGTGCAATCACTGAGGTGTTGTCACAGTAAATTTTTGTTGATCCTTGTTGCTTCTGCTTGAGTCCATCAAATACTCTTCTTATCCAAAATCCTTGACATGTTGTTGATGTTGTTGCTACATATTTTTCTTCTGCTGACGAAAGTGTCACAATGGGTTGCTTCTTAGATGCCCATGAAATCACAACTGAACCAAGGTGGAACAAAAACTAGAAGTGTTCTTCCTATCATCCAAAATTCTTGCAAAATCACTATCTGTGTTTGTAATCAAATCCTTATTTTCTGTGCTTGCATACCATATGCCAAAATCTCTAGTTCCTGCTATGTATCTCAAAATTCTTTTTCCTGCACTCCAGTGTGTGTCTTTTGGAGTCTCCATAAATTTGGAAATCAAACTCACTCCTTGCATGATATTCAGTCTTGTAGCTTTGAGATACATGAGGATGCCAACCAATCTTTTGAATAGAGTTGGATTGACATATGTTCCTTCATCATCCTTTCTTAAATTTGTACCTGTTGTAACTGGTGTAGGGATAGGTTTGCAATTTTCCATCCTGAATATTTTCAACAAATATTTGGCATATTTATTTTGACAAATAAAAATCATTTTTCAGATTGCTCAACTTCTATGCCAAGAAAATATTTCATGAGGCCAAGATCTATCATCTCAAATTATTTCGTCATGGATGCTTTAAATTTATCTAACTCAAAATCACTCGTAAAAATCATGTCATCAACATATAAGCAAACAATCAGAATCTGTCCATGCTCATTTACGTTTGTGTAAGAAGTAGGCTCAATGTTGCTTCTGAAAATCCATTCTTAATCATGTAATTGTCGATTTTTCTATACAAATCTCTAGGCGCTTGCTTCAGTCTATAGAGCGCTTCCTTCAACATGTAAAATTTGTCTTCGTTACTTTCAACTTCATATCCTGGAGGCTATTGCACATAAATTTCTTCTTCTAGAATTCCATTCAAGAAGGCTGATTTCACATCCATCTGATATACTTTCCACTTGTTCTGAGTTTTTGTGGCTAGAACTGCTCTTACAGTATCCAATCTAGCTACCAGAGCAAATGTTTCTCCAAATTATATTTCGAGTTGCTGTGAGAATCCTTTTGCTACAAGTCTAGCTTTAAATCTGTCAATTTCAACTTTCTCATTCAACTTTATCTTGTACACCCACTTCACACCAATGATATTTTTTTCCTTAAAAAAACCAAATCCCATGTATCGTTCTTTTCAATAGCTTCAATTTCTTCATCCATGGCTTGCATTGAATTTTCATCTCTGGTTGCTTCTTCAAATGAAAAAGGTTGGAATGAAAACAATGCAAATTTTGAACTAACTTCCAAATCATCATAAAGATCTTTCAGACTTCTCATATTTCTCTTAGCATTCCTTGATTCATCACCTGATTGATTTCTAGGAGAATCTCGATCTATTGATATGCTTGAAGGTCCATGATGCTCTGAAAATCTTAGTGTCCTTATTGGTGTGTCTCTATTTAGTGTCTTCACCTGTCATTCTTGTTGCTCCTTTTCTACTACATTATCTTCTTCCATCAGTGGCACTTGTGCATCAACTATTTTTCTACAGTTCCATTCCATGACTCTTGTTCTTTGAACACAACATCTCTGCTAATTATGGTCTTCTTTGTGACATGGTTATACAATTTGTAAGATTTTTACTGCTCACTATAACCAGTGAATATGAATTTTTCACTTTTATCATCAAATTTGCCTCTTCGCTCCTTAGGCACGTGTGCATAAGCTACACAACCAAATACTCTGAGATAAGATACACTGCAAGACATATCTGACCATGCTTTCTCTGGTACTTTGTTCATCACACTTTTTGTAGGAGATATGTTGATCACATAAATAGCACATGCAACTGTTTCTACCCAATACTCATTAGACAAATTTCTGCCTTTCAACATGCTTCTTACCATGTTCATAATTATCCTCTTCTTTCGCTCTTCTACACCATTTTGCTACGGTGTGTACCTGGTTGTAAACTATCTTCTTATTCCATATTGTTTGAAGTAATCATGGAATGCCTTTGATTCATATTATCCACCATGATATGACCTCAATACCTTGATCTGTCGATCACTTTGTTTCTTTGCTAAGGCTTTGAATTCTTTAAACCTTGCAAAAATTTTAGACTTCTTCTTCAAGAAGTAAACCCAAGTCTCTCTACTATAATCATCAATGAAAGTGTGTTATATAGAGGGCATTATAACACACCAAGGCTAATGGCATTAACGGACTAATGCAGGTGTTGATCATCGTGCAGTGCATTAATCGCAGGAGAAGTTCACTAGAAACGCATTAAAAAGTTAAAATTCAACAGAGGTTTGAAAAATTACGTGGTAGTTTTTTTGTTTGGAGCACGAAAACTCACGTGGTAGTAATAAGGTTTATGATTATTGTTTTTTACAATAATTTTATGAGGTTCATGTGAAGGCTTAAACATAACGTTGTTTAAAAAAAATTATATAAGGTTTCTGTATTTTATATATAAATATATATTTTTAAAAGTTTCTTTTATAATAAAAAATTAAGAGATTTTTAAAAAGGGTTTTTGCAAGAAAAAAAAATTAAGTTTTTTATAAAATAAAAACTTAGGGTTTTATCAAAAGGAGTAATTTTGAAAAAGTTTATAAAAGGAGAAATTTAGGCCTTTTTAAAGAGAAATCTTTGGAGAAAGATGGATTTCTCAAATTACCAGCCCCAGTTTCCATCGTTTACAGGGAAAGATTATTATGTGTGGGCCATTAAGATGGCGACCATGTTGCAGGCACATGATGTTGCAAGCACATGATGTTTGGGATTATGCTAGTTTGGGTTTTCATAACCTAAGGATGAAGCAGAAGCACAAGCTCTCAGTAATACAAAGGGAACAATAGAAGAAAGACAAGAAGAAGAATGCACAAGCATTGCATATTATCCAATAGGGAGTGGACTGAGCACTATTCTAGAAGATCATGATCATGTCTTCAGCAAAGAAAGCATGGGATACTTTGGCGACAAGCTATAAAGGTATGGAAAAATTCAATAGTGTTAAGTTGCAGAATACTAGGAGAGATTTTGAAAGTGTGTAGATGAAGGAGATAGAGGACATCAATTCTTTCATGAATCAGGTCATAATTGTCGTAAATCATTTAAAACTATATGGTGAGGATATTAAAAATCAAACAGTGGTTGAGAAGGTCCTTGTATATTTGTCTACCAAATTTGATGTTGTGGTAGCAGCCATAGAAGAAGCCAAGAATTTGGCATCATTGACAGTTGATGAGTTGATGGGATCACTTCTATCACACGAGGCAAGGATAGACAGAAATAAGGATTCCACTTTAGAGACCGCTTTCAAAAGTCAGGTTTCTACTTCAAGAGACAGAGGTCGAGGCAGAAGTAGAACGAGAGGCAGAGGATGAAGTGGAAGATATGGTGGTTAGAGAGATGGTCGAGAAGAGCATGAACATGAAAGTGGAAGCAACTACAGAAGCTTCAATAATAATAAAAGGGTTGACAAATCAAAGGTGAGATGTTATTATTGCAATAAATTTGGTCACTCTGATCGTGATTGCAGCAACAAAATAGCTGATCAAGGGAACCAAAGAGCTAATGTCACTACAAAAAGTACTAATTCCATGTTCCTAGCTTTCCATACCATGCATAAACCTTCTGCTAGTGTGTGGATGTTAGACAGTGGTTGCAGTAACCACATGACAGGTAACAAGATTTTGGTTGCAAATTTCGATCAATCTGTGAAAACAGAGGTAAAGTTAGGGACTGACAAGATTGTGGAAGTAGATGGAAACGTAGTGGTCAACATTTTGACCAAGCAGGGGGAGACGAAGACAATCTCAGAGGTATATTATGTTCCTAGTCTCAAACATAAATTTTTAAGTGTTGGTCAATTAATATAGAAATGGTACATAGTTATCTTTCAAGGTCAAGAATGTGTTACATATGAAAAGCTCCCAAGCAAGCAGCTGATAGCAAATGTGCAAATGAGGAGGAATGGACTCTTTCCTCTGGTTATGAATTACAATGATCAACTCAGTTATTTTATAGTTGCATGTTCTGATGATTATTTGTTATCGTACTTTCGGTTTGGACAATTGCACTTTTCTGGTTTAAGATTGTTGCAGCAGAAACAAATGGTCAGAGGATTACCTTCCATCAAAGAACCTACTAGTAGTTGTGAGTGTTGCATCTTGGGAAAGCACACCATGAAAGTTTTCCAAAGGGAGTTGCATACAGAGCAAAAAAACCTCTTAAGCTAGTGCATACAAACTTGTGTGGACCTGTGAGGACACAATCAATTGGTGGAAATTGTTACTTCCTCACTTTCATTGACGATTATAGTAGAAAGACTTGGGTTTACATCTTGAAGAAGAATTCTGAAATTTTTGCAAGGTTTAAAGAATTCAAAGCCTTAGAAGAGAAACAAAGTGATCAATAGATCAAGTTATTTAGGTCAGATCGTGGTGGAGAATATGACTCAAAGGCATTCCATGATTACTGCAAACAACATGGAATCATAAGACAGTTTACAACCAGGTGCACACCGCAACAGAATGGTGTAATAGAGAGAAAGAAGAGGACAATTATGAACATGATAAGAAGCATGTTGAAAGGCAGAAACTTGTCTAATGAGTATTAGGCAGAAGAAGTTGCATGTGCTATTTATGTGATCAATAAATCTCCTACAAAAAATATGATGAGCAGAGTACCAGGACAAGCATGGCCACGTATGTCTTGCAGTGTATCTCATCTCAGAGTATTTGGATGTGTAGCTTATGCACACGTGCCTAAGGAGCGAAGAGGAAAACTGGATGATAGAAGTGAAAAATGCATATTCAATGGTTATAGTGAGCAATCAAAAGATTACAAATTGTATAACCCTGTCACAAAGAAGACCATAATTAACAGAGATGTTGTGTTCAAAGAACAAGAGTCATGGAATGGAACTATAGACAAAATAGTTGATGCACAAGTGCCACTGATGGAAGAAGATGATGTAGCAAAAAAGGAGCAGCAAGAATGACAGGTGAAGACACTAAACAGAGGCACACCAATAAGAACTCAAAGGTTTTCAGAGCAACATGGATCTTCAAGAAAATCAACAGATCGAGATTCTCCCAGCAATCAATCAGGTGATGAATCAATCAATGGTAAGAGAAATATGAGAAGTCCGAAATATATTTATGATGATTTGGAAGTTAGTTCATATTTTGCATTGTTGTCATTCCAACCTTTTTCGTTTGAAGAAGAAATCAGAGATGAAAATTGGGTGAAAGCCATGGATGAAGAAATTGAAGCTATTGAAAAGAATGATACATGGGATTTGGTTGATTTTCCAAAGGACAGAAATCTCATTGGTGTGAAGTGGGTGTACAAGAAAAAGTTGAATGAGAAAGGTGAAATTGAAAGATTTAAATCTAGACTTGTAGAAAAAGGATTCTCGTAGCAACCGGGAATATATTTTGGAGAAACATTTGCTCCAGTAGCCAGATTGGATACTGTAAGAGAAGTTCTAGCCACAGAAACTCAGAACAAGTGGAAAGTATATCAGATGGATGTGAAATCATCCTTCTTGAATGGAATTCTAGAAGAAGAAATTTATGTGTAGCAGCCTCCAGGATATGAGGTTGAGAGTAACGAAGAGAAAATTTGCAGGTTGAAGAAAGCACTCTATGGACTGAAGCAAGCGCCTAGAGCTTGATATAACAGATTTGACAGCTACATAATTAAAAATGGATTTTGCAGAAGTAACATTGAACCTACCTTGTACACAAAGGCAAATTAACAAGGACAAATTTTGATTGTTTGCTTATATGTTGATGACATGATTTTTACAGGTGATTTTGAGATAGATGAATTTAAAGTAGACATGATGAAATAATTTGAGATGATAGATCTTGGTCTCATGAAATATTTTCTTGGCATAGAAGTTGAGCAATCTGAAAAAGGAATTTTTATTTGTCAAAATAAATATGCCAAAGATTTGTTGAAAAGATTCAGGATGGAAAATTGCAAACCCGTCCCTTCACCAGTTGCAACAGGTACAAATTTAAGCAAGGATGATGTAGGATTAGATGTCAAGCCAACTCTATTCAAAAGATTTGTTGGTAGCCTCATGTATCTCCCAGCTATTAGACTAGATATCATGCAAGGAGTGAGTTTGATTTCCAGATTTATGGAGACTCCAAAAGACACACATTGGAGTGTAGTAAAAATAATTCTGATATACATAGTAGGAACTAAAGATTGTGGCATAATGTATGCAAGCATAGAAAAGAAAGATTTGATTGGATACACAGGTAATGATTTTACAAGAAGTTTGGATGATAGGAAGAGAACTTCTGCTTTTGTGTTCCATCTTGGTTCAGGTGTGATTTCATGGGCATCTATGAAGCATCGCATTGTGACACTATTGTCAGTAGAAGTAGAATATGTAGCAGCAACATCACCAACATGTCAAGTAGTCTAGTTAAGAAGACTATTTGATGGACTCAAGTAGAAATAACAAGGATCATCAACAATATATTGTGACAACACTTCAGCGATTGCACTATCCAAGAATAGTGTGTTTCATCAAAAGAGAAAACATATTGATACTAGATATCACTTTACTAGAGAACTTGTGAGAAATGGACAAGTTCACTTGAAGCCTTATAAATCTAGTGATCAATTGGCTGATATATTTACAAATTCAATAGCAAAAGATGTGTTTGCGTTTCATAGAAGAAACTTGGGTGTTGTAAGCCTAGCTGAGACATAGACTAGCAGGCATGTTTGAGTTGTCATGAGTCATGTTTTAGTTTAGCAGTCGTAATTGAGAGGGAGTGTTAAAATAAGATAATTACTCATGCATGAGGATTTGGCTAAACTTAGAGAGTTAATTAACTGAGTGTTGAGGGTTGAGTTAAGTTGAGTGAAGTGATAGATAACTTTTAGTGTGTGGTTGCATGTCAAGATATTTTAAGCAAGTTGCTAGCTGGAAAAGGATAAATACCCTTCACTGGGTTCATTGTAAGTATCAAGTTTCGTGCGATCAATAGAAGAGACACATCTCATGTTCTGTGTGTGAATTTATGCTTTGTCTCCTCCGCCTTTCCAACAAATTGTTACGGAAGCCAATTAATTGAGTGTTGAGAGTTGAGTGTTGACTATTGGAGTGTTGAGTCAAGTCGAGTTAAGTTGCATGATATCCGGTCTTGTAGCTATGAGATACATGAGGCTGCCAACCAATCTTTTGAATAGAGTTGGATTGACATCTGATCCTTCATCATCCTTGCTTAACTTTGTACCTGTTGCAACTGGTGTAGGGACATGTTTGCAATTTTTCATCCTGATTTTTTTCAACAAATCTTTGGCATATTTATTTTGACAAATAAAAATTCACGTTCATCAACATAATTTTCATCCACACTATGGTGGGATATCCGAGCATTCATGTGCTCATTGTCAATTTCATTGACAATTTCAACTTCAAATCCATCAGCTATGGCTGGATTCACCAATTCACATCTAACTTTGTGGTCATCATCTACATGTGTCTCATCATAATGGGATTCACAATAATCTGCATCATCCATGTTATAATGGATTTCGTGAACATTTATATGCTCTTTCGCTGCTTCACAAAAAGAAACTTTTGCTTCTCTCTCTGCAATCTTTGTTGCATCTTCTTCATCCATATGCATGCTTGCATAATGGGTTTCAATTTTATGGTCTTGAAAACCATCATCCACTTTTGAGTGGGATTCTCCAAGCTCAGATTTCCTCTTAGAGTCTTGCTCATATACTCTCAGATCTGCTGTTGACTTCTTTGCTTGTGATATAACCTATTGTTGCATGTCACTCTCCTTTGTGTCAAACTCTATTTCCAAGAGTTTCCATGCTTCCTTGGAAGTTGTAGCTTTTGCTACCTTGCACAAACACTTCTCATTCAATGCAAGTTTTATAAAATTCAATGCTAAACCATCACATACTTCATCATATGGGTTATTAGACTCGTACTCAATTAACTCTTTAGCTCGAAAAAAAGTTAGCATCTTGATAACCCAATGATCAAAATATTTACGTGTAAACATAGGAGGTGGTAGTAGATAAAAGCTACACTAATTACCCTTGATTTCTTCTTTGTCTTCTGCTAGACTTCTTAGTTCCTCAGCTACAGCTTGAACCTCTCTAACCATGGAAATGATCTTTGCCTCTTCTTTCTGATTTATTTTCTTAATATTCTTCAGTTGCGCTTTACAACTCTTGACTACAATCTTTCCTCTGTTTTATAGTTTCTTTCCTAATTGCATGAGGCTATCTTCCATATGGCCCCTGAAAAAAAATATTATTTTCAATAAACCTCCCCGTAAAGCACAATCTTCACCCAAAACATTGTCATGCTTGCCAATTTTTTTTACATATGAATAAGCTTTTGCAAAACCCTAAACCCTCTGGTTGAATAAAATCCTTTACTTTTAATTCTTTTCCCCTTACAAATTTTTCCTCATACTATCTTCCTATTAAAAAAAAAAAAAAAACAAAACTTTCTATAAATTCTTTTCTTTCACCCCAAGATTTGTTTTTTTATTAAAAAACACTTAAAAAAAATCCTTTTCACCATATAAACGAACTATGGGAAACAAGATTTTCACCATATAAAGCATCCTCGTACGTTTAAAAAAATACACTCTTCTCACTTGTTGACTTTTGAACACGCTAACGCGTCTATCGTGATGAGGGCATGCGACTAAGACATTGCACGACGACAAACTCCAACATTAGTCTTTTAACGAAAAAAGATAAGTTTGAACCGCGTGCTTCTGAAACCGTGTAAGTTTGCGACTATTAACGCGGTTTCTTGTACGTTAAGAGAGGAAGAAAAATTCTCTCCTCTCATCTGGAGTGTTGCTAATCCGTTTTTCTTGAATTTTTGTAATCTTGCTCTGATATCAATTTGTTAGAAAAGTGGAGGAGACAAAATATGAATGTACAGATAAAATAGAAGTCGTTGCTTTTCTATTGATAAAACAAAATATGATACTTACAATCAAATTCTGTGAACAGTGCTTATCTTTTTCCAACCAGTGATTTGTCTAAAATATCTTGACATGCAACAGCATATTAAAATTCATTTATCACTTAACTCGACTTGACTCAACACTCAAACACTCAATCAATTAGTTAACTAAACCTCTATGTTTAGCCAACTCCTCATGCAAGAGTAATTATCTTATTTTAATAATTACACCTTTGAAAATAGAGAATGTCCCACACTATCATCCTGAATTTTTATTTAAAAACATACCTCAATCCTCTTTTCTCAGGCATATCTAACACACGTTCCACGAACTTACCCAATAACTCTTCCTTTCCACTGAATGGTAGAGAGTAAGATAACTAGTAAGAAACGGCCAATGCTCTTATCAATCGAAGTGGAACTTACCCAATAACTCTTCCTTTCCACTGAATGGTAGAGAGTAAGATAACTAGTAAGAAACGCCCAATGCTCTTATCAATCGAAGTGCTAAAATTATATAGTGGATAGATTTTCAGATCAGTGGCACTGAAATTATGTGAATAGATTTCTGGAATATTTTAAAATCTGATATGACTTTTCTCGACAGTCAAATTCCTAGATATTTTTTAAATCTGTAAGAATTATAACCAAACTATAATATGACAAAGTAAAACTAATATAACTGATATTCTAGATATTTGCAATATAATCGATATTCTCGATATTTACAATGCACATGAGCAAGCTGCAATCTGACAAAGTAAAATCTATTATAATTGATATTCCAGATATTTACAATGGACATAATATCCCAATATAACAAAATAAAAGCTAACGTGATTGAAAAAGAAGATTCCAATTCTGAGATACTCTTGAAATTTGCAATAATCATAAGTAGCTTGCAATCAGACAAAGTAAAAGATAATATACTTGGATTTGGAATTAATATAAAAATCTAAATTATTCTAGAGTGTATTAATATTAGATGTTGTTGTCATTGTGGTGTTTCAGTCAAGTTGTGAGATTTATTTAAGATATAGATCTTATTTATGAGGAAGTTTCTCTAACTTCTCAAAAGCATTATAATTCCTTAAATGTATTAGGTTTCTTGCTCATGAATGTAGAATGTGCTGATTGCAGGCACTCTCTAGATTGAGCCAGTCTCACTTGGAGCTGCACATTTATTTCATGTTTTGTCCCTCTTTAATTTTGAGTTCGAATCAGAGCGAGGGTTGTGAGGCTATGCACTAGATCCAATTAGGGGAGCTGTAGAATCGGGGTTGAAGAATTGTGCATGTCTGCGCAGTTGTTTTATTAATCAGTGTCAGGGTGGCTTATGAATGCAACATTAAGATGGAGGGTTGAGTGGCTTATGGGTCGCATTGATTGGGAGAGGCAAGGTGTAGCTCCTTTACCCAAATTTATTTCGATGGGCTGACGAGGTGCATACCTCACTGTTACGGTGAACGTGGAGAGCTTCGGTCCATCCTGGTGGTGAGCGCAGACTAGTGGAATCATTGTTTGGAGAGTTCATTCTTACTATTTCCATTGTGGCTGTCGTGGAGCATTGAGACTCCACGTGCAGCACATTGAAGCCCGAGTTCAGATTCATGGTATCATGGTTGTTGTGGAGCGCATCGAGTGTATTGACTCTATTATGATTTGTGTCGTGATGATCTCTCTGTTGTTGAAGTCGCTGTTAACATCTGTGCATAGAAGTGGTATCTATCATTGTATTTTTTTTTAAGTGCTGGAGCTCCTGCATGTTGAGAGCTGATTTGTGTTGAGAATATTTGTTGTGTTTTCCTGGAAGGAATCTAAGCAGTGGAGTTTCTTCCCACCTAAAGGTTCCAAACAATATTTCGTTGCATGGAGCTGGTGTAATTTCGTGCATACTACGAAGGAGACTAGGCTGAGCAATGGAGTTCTTACTATTGCCTATAAAGATCTGACAAGGGAGAGAGATGATATTCTTAGGTGAATTTGTTACATGTGGAGGAGAGTCACTATACGGGATTTGTGGTTGGGACATGTACCTACATTTCACCACTAGATTCATGAATTTTCAGTGATGCCCATGGTGTAAAGGGAAAGTGATTGGTTTTTTCTCCCTCTCATTGAAATTCAAACTCATAGCGAGTCAAGCGAATTTATGTCTTGTCACCACAACAAACATTGTGGCCAATCTCAATTGCCACTACATGTATATTTAGTTGAGCTGAGATCCGAATGTCCAACGATGGAATTTGTTGTAATTTCAAGCAATGAGCTTAGTGAAAAAGAGAGCGCGGTCAGTGTTGTGTGTGAAGGAGAGTTACAGTGCATGCTCATGGAAGAGAGCGGCTGATGTTAGTGGACCTGTAGCACTGAGGGTTTGTGAAAGTGATCGGTGAGGCGGTGTGCGTGTTTCCAATTGATTGTGGAGCTACAACAAATAGCATGTAGGAGCGTTAGTGAGCTATTGGGATCAAATTCAAATCTGCATGGGCGGTTTGTAGCTTATTGCCTGAAAAAAATTTGATCTGGCCGTAGTCTTAATCTGGTTAGCACATGGTCCTGTGTTCGTTGTTTTTAATTCTTATAGATCCATAACATTTGAGAGCTACATAACACTGGTTTGGGCCTTCTCCCTCACCAGCGGGGTCATTATCAAGGATATTAAATGAAGTGTGGAAGAGGTTCAAACTCATGACCTGAGAGGAAGCTTGGTGCTTGGTGTTGCCACATGTGTGGTTTGGTGCGGACCTGCCTGATGTTGGTTGTTATGTGTTGAGTTGTTCGGTGCTTGGTGGGTCGACTGGTGAGGCTGCTAAATCAGTTGCTCGATTTCCTCTGCATTCATCTTTCCTTACCGTGAGAGATTATTGTGGACTGAGCTAAGAGAAAGAGGATTGAGCTTGGCGTCCACGGTCACTGTGGCCTAGACGTTCAACTAGTGTGGAACAAATTTCATTTTCGAGGTTCCTATTTTGTGGAAATTGAATATCAAAAGCTTTATTTTTCAAGGTTGAAGGAGCAACTGAAACTTGCAGCAGAGGGTAGTAGAGGCTTTATCTTCGATGCGTTAAAGTGACTATGTTGATGAGACTGCTCTAGCTGTGATAAGGAACATACATTGATGGTGTTTTTATTTTTTTGTTTCTCTCCAGTGCTATTGCTGTTGAGATTTTTGGTTTTCATAAATTAGGAAAAAATTTCATGTAGGTGAGAACAATAGGATTTGTTGTTATATTAGTTCTATTTTGTTGGGAAAGAGTTAATGCATCCTATATTTGTTTTCACATGATTTATTAGTCACTTAGATTCTCTTAGCTATATGAGTGTATATTGGGATGATGTAGAGAGTGTGAGGAAATAATTATTGGTAATCTCCTGATTAATAATAAGATTGTCGATGCCTCTGTTTGGAGGACGTAGCCCAGATTGGTTGGGTGAACCACGTTAAATCATTGTGTCTATTGTGTATGATTTTTATACTGTATTTTGTCTTTTAATTTCTGCTGCGCATTGTTATGCTCCAACAATTGGTATCAGAGTGTCTTGGAGTGGGTGCGTGGGTATGACAGGATCGCTGTAGGTGGAGTTTTCCAAGCTTTGGCGATTGACGCAGTTTCTGATGAACAGTCGCGCTAATAATATCCAGTGAACGGATTGGCGTGGGTAATCGGGGAATAAGAGCGCCAATTGGCGTGGATCCGAATTTATTAGTCGCGCCAAGGCGCCAAGATCTCGATCGGTGCAGATCCGAGGGGAAAAGTCGCGCCAATTTCAGTACTTAGAGAGATTTTGCTCCCGGCGCAGATCGTCTGTTGTTCTGGTAGCGCCAAGACCCTTTTGGAGCGCCAACCGAGGACTGTGTTGGTAAAACTACAATTTTTAATTTGGTTTTTTATTTATAATTTGCAGTTTGTACAACAGAGCGATTTTTTGATAGAATAAAGGCAGTACAGTAGAAGGCAAAGGCATTTGTTATTAGATATTAATTTGATTCATTAACAAGTTGGAATTGGAGATTGTTTTTGGTTGATACAATATGGTGAAAACTCAGAGTGCTCATTTCGGGATCAAGAAGTTTAATGGAAAAAACAAATTCGATATCTGGAAGGTGAAGATGTACGATCTGCTTGTGCAACAAGGCGTGGCAAAGGCGTTGATGGGAAAAACCAAACAGCCTTACAACATAACAGATGATGAGTGGGACGAGATGGATGAAAGAGCAGTGAGTGCTATTCGGTTGTGTTTGGCAGATGATGTTTTGTTTAAAATCGTGTCGGAGAAAACAACTGCTGGTTTGTGGACGAATCTTGAGAAGCTATACATGACAAAATCCTTAACCAATAGGATTCTCCTGAAGCGACAGTTGTACAGTTTACGAATGAAGGAAGGTACATCGATTACTGATCATTTGAATGCTTTTAATACTCTCCTAGTGCAATTAGAAAATATAGAAGTAAAATTTCCATCAGAAGATAAAACTATTACTTTATTGTGCTCGTTGCCTGAGTCATGGGATCATATTGTTACTTCTATAAGTTTTAGTTCATCAGAAACCCTTGAGTTTGATGATGTAGTTGCATCTTTATTATCTGAAGAAACAAGGAGAAGGAAGAATTTAGAAACCTCTACATCAGAAACAATGATGGTCAAAGGTCGTTCTAAGGAAAGACGCTTCAGTAGGCAGAGCGACTCACGTTCAAAGTCGAAAGGGAAGAAGAGTAAGGTAAAGTGTTGTTTTTGTGGTAAATCATGGCATTTGAAGAAGGACTGTTGGAAGCGACAGTAGCAAACTTCTAAAGAAGATTCTTCGACAGAGAAGAAGGAGGCAAATACGACAGATACAGGTTTGCATTTGGTTCAGGTATGAGTGATGAAGTATTATCAGTTAATTTGTCAAATCATGATCAACATTGGTTGTTAGATTCCGGTGCATCAAACCACATGTGTATTCATAAAGAATGGTTTAAGACGTATAAATCAATTAATGATGGATTTGTATACATGGGTAATGATGTAACATGTAATATTGTGGGAATTGGGAGTATACAGCTGCAAATGTTTGATGGGACAACCAAAATGTTAACTGATGTGAGGCATGTACCAGATTTAAGAAAAAATTTAATTTCACTAGGAGCACTTGATACAAATGGATATAAAACTGTAATTCAAGGTGGAGTAATGAAAATTAAAAAAGGTATTTTACTAGTTATGAAAGCTAAGAAGGTAGGAAATCTATTTCAATTAGAAGGAAGTACAGGGTCAGATCATGTGTCTATGATGTCGGAACATGACAGTAGTTCCATTTGCTTATGGCATCAAAGGTTGGGCCATATGAGCGAAAGAGGGTTAAAAATTTTGGCTGATCGCAAGTTACTTCCAGATCTAAAGTCTGGAAAGTTAGATTTCTGTAAACATTGTCTATTTGGAAAACAAAGTAAGCAAAAGTTTAAAATAGGCAAACATACTAGTAAAGGCATCCTTGATTATATCCATGTAGATGTTTGGGGTCCAGCCCCTACAACCTCATATGGTGGCTCGTCATATTTTGTATCATTTATTGATGATTTTTCTAGGAAAGTGTGGGTCTACATGTTGAAAAGGAAGTCTAATGTTTTTTCAGTTTTCAAGCAGTTTAGAACATTGGCAGAAAACAACACTGGTAGAACAATAAAATGTTTAAGAACTGACAATGGTGGTGAGTTTACTTCCAAGGAGTTTGACAACTATTGCAAGGATGCAGGGATCGAGAGACATAAGACCACGGTGTATACTCCTGAGCAAAATGGATTTGTTGAACGCATGAATAAGACTCTCTTAGAAAGAGCAAGGAGTATGCTGAGTAACGCCGATTTGCAAAAGGAGTTGTGGACAGAAGCAGTGGCTACAGCTTGTTATGTGATAAATCGATCACCATCAACGGCGATAGGTTGCAAGATTCCTCAAGAGGTATGGAAAGGTCACCCTTGTGACTATTCTAAACTTAGAGTGTTTGGTTGTGATGCATATGCTCTAGTGCCTAAACATCAGCGAACTAAATTAGATCCAAAGTCTAAAAGGTATATCTTTGTTGGGTATGGTGATGGAACAAAGGGATATAGATTGTGGGATCGTACTACCCGCAAAATCATCATCAACAGAGATGTAAAGTTTAATGAATCCTCTCTTGTACAGTTAGATGTAGATAATAAATTAAAACAGGATGATGTAACTGACTTTCAGCACATTCAGTTTGAATCCAGTTCTAATGATAGTCAAGATGACCATAGTTTAGATACTAGTCATGAACAGGTTTCAGAATCAGATCATGAACAAAGTTCAGATGTAGATCATGAACAGGTCTCAGATGCTGATCATGAAGAAGTTACTACATATGGTAGTCAGCCGATTGTGGAAGCACCAGAAACATCCTTAAGGAGGTCTACAAGAATCAAACGCCCTCCTAAAAGGTATGATGATTATGTTACTTCAGTTGCATTTACCGCTAATGACGATGAACCTCTGTGCTATCAAGAAGCAGTAGAAGGTTCGAAAAGTGGAGAGTGGAAAGCAACCATGAAGGACGAAATGATGGCCTTAGGTAAGAATGACACATGGGATTTGGTTGAACTTCCGAAAGACAGGAAAACTGTGAGATGTAAATGGGTTTTCAAGCTGAAACGGGGTGTGAATGATACAGAGGACATGTACAAAGCGAGGCTGGTCACAAAAGGGTTTTCTCAGAAAGCAAGCATTGACTTTCATGATAATTTTTTCACCAGTTGTTAAAATAGTTTCAATTAGAATTGTGTTAGCATTAGTCGCTTTGCTTGATTTAGAATTGCAGCAACTAGATGTTAAGATTGCATTTTTACATGGAGATTTGGATGAAGAAATTTATATGGAACAACCGGAAGGGTTTGTTCATCATCGCAATAAGAAATTTGTCTGGAGGCTCAAGAAATCATTGTATGGCTTGAAGCAGTCGCCTCAGCAGTGGTATAAGAAGTTTGATTCTTTCATGTTGAGTCCGAAATATGTAAGAAGTGAATATGATCATTGTGTTTACTTAAGCAATTAAGTAATGGCATATTCATATCTTAGTGTTGTATGTTGACGATATGCTTTTACAAGCCAAAAGCAAGAAGAGATCAACAGGTTAAAGGCTCGATGGAAAGGACAATTGATTAGAAAATAATTTGAGGAGCAGCAAGACAGATTTTGGGCATGGAGATTTTCAGAGAATAGGAGGCCAATGGTAAGCTGTGGCTATCACAACAGAAGTAATATGAGAAATACTCTTGGAGGTTTGGTATGACACATGTTGAACCTGTGTCAGTGCCCTTTAGCTTCCCCATTTAAGCTTCTTCTAGTTTATGTCCCTAATAGCAGAATAAGAAAGGAATATATATTCGAATTCCCCTATGCTAATGTAGTAGGTTTGTTTGAATGTATGCATGGTTTTGTACTCGACCAGATATTTCCATCAGTTGGGGTTGTTTCACAGGTATAATGGCAAACCAGGTAAAGAACACTGGTCAGCAGTGAAATGGGTGCTTCGGTATTTGAGAGGCACAAGTGATTATTGTATCACTTATAAGAAAAGTAGTGAATTTGTTTGCGGATATGTTGATTCGGATTTTGCAGGTGATTTGGATAAGAGAAGGTCAACATGAGGGTATGTCTTTACTCTTGCAGGTGGAGCTATTAGCTGGATGTCAAAGCTACAAAACATTGTTGCTTTATCCACTACTGAAGCATAATACATTGCTGCTTCGCATGCTTGCAAAGAAGCAATTTGGTTGAAAGGTTTGTTTGGTGAGTTTGGTAGGTTGCAGGACAACATCAAGTTATTTTGTGATAGTCAAAGTGCAATACATTTGGCTAAGAATCCGGCCTATCATAGTAAATCAAAGCATATTCCGATTAAGTACCATTTTGTAAGACAGGTTATCACTGAAAGGGGAGTCTCTCTTGAAAAGATGCATACAAAGGAGAACTGTGCAGACATGTTCACAAAACCAGTTTTGTTAGAGAAGCTATGTTGGTGTTTGGCTTCTCTTGGCTTGCAGAAAAGATAAAAACAATAAAGAAACAGGGTATCAGGCTAATTGTTGTCAAGGTGGAGATTGTTGAGATTTTCGGTTTTAACAAATTGGGCAAAATCTCATGTATGTGACAACAATAGGATTTGTTGCTATCTTAGCTCTATTTTGTTGGGAAAGAGTTAATGCATCCTATATTTGTTGTGAGAGGATTTATGAGTTAGTTGGATTCTCTTAGCTATAAAATATATGCCCGTACAGATATTGGGTAGAGGTAGAGAGTGTGAGGAAATAAATTATTGTAATCTCCTATTTTAATAATAAGATTGCCGATGCCTCTGTTTGGTGGACGTAGCCCAGATTGGTTGGGTGAACCACGTTAAATCACTGTGTCATTTGTGTATGTTTTTATACTGTATTTGTCTTTTGATTCCCGCTGCGCACTGGTTTGCTCTAACATTGTCGTTGATAGTAATATATATATTTTTATTAATTATGTCGATAGGTGTCTTTTATTGTGGGCTTGGGGTGGGCAAACCCGGTTCACCCCAACCAATCACAAGTGTTCATTTGCATCATCCTACTTCTAATTAAAAATTTCCACATGGTTGTATCCCATTGCTTGATTCAATCCCTAATCTTGTTCGTGTTCTTCTGTCACTAGAAGGACAACTTCTCTAGCTAGAACGAAGACCTAAGTTGAGTTGAGCTTTGAAGGCCCGCTTTGTTCCAAAATCATATGATCCCGTAGAGGTAGAAGCATTCGTTTAAGAACCAGTCACTTTGTTCCAAAATCATATGATCCCATAGAGGTAGACGCATCCGTTTAAGAACTAGAAGCATAGGTAGATGGACCAGTTTCAAAGCTTGGACCTTCCTCTATTCGATGCACAAGCTTGGACCCTCTGTTCGACGATATACAGAGGCCAGGAAAACTTAATATTAGAAAATGGATGCTCGGAGCGGAACTCCTTAACCATGAGATCGAATGGAGGCCAGAAAAAGTTAATCTAAAAAAATGCATGAATGAAAAAGGATCATCAGATCCAGCGAATTTTTTTTGACGTTGAGAGTGATAGGAGCGAATTTTTTGACATTGAAGTGGCAAGGGCATCAAACACTAGATGACCTATTAGGGGCAAGAGGTTACTCACATTTATTTAAATGTGTTGACAAATCCTCTGTATTGATTGGATATATTGATGCTTCATTGCTAAGGGGTTCCACTTCGAGCTTCAAAGCGATCATTTAAACAAGAAACTGGTTCGATCGATCTGAGATCCTTTCTTTTCCAACGTAGCAGATTTTGCACAGTAAATGCCTCTTCTACGTTTTTTTTTTTATTTTGGTTTTATGTGAGTGTTTGGACGAAAGATTAAGTAGAAAGAGTTGGATATTCAAGTTTTGGTCCATAAAATATTTCAATTTTCTTTATTTATCGCGAACTTCAAAACCATAGGTTAAAAGAAAAGAAAAAAAGATTTGTAGGCCAGAGCTGTAGATATTGCAGTGTTCTTAATGAAATCCTAAGTTCGAAAGTTGAAGCTTTAAATATTGTAGTAATCTTTTGTACATATATGTATTGGTGTCCGAGATCTTAGAAGGAGACAAAAAATCCAAAAGAACTATAAAATAACTACAAGATAGTCTCTGCAAACTATTAGTGAATTAGATTTTAAGTCAGACTATATAGTTAGGTGTTAAATAACATAAATAAAGATCAAACTTAGAGATCTCACTTTAAATTGGATAACCTCAGTTCAAAATGCACAATCTGGGGTTAAATTCTCGCGATTGCATGACTTAGGTTAGCTTCTTATAATTCTAACCTCAAGTAACATTGTTGCAATTTTTAGATTAAATACCATTATTTAAGGCCAAATTAAGCCAATACAAACTAAAATACAGTTGCATTTAGAGGTCAAACAGTGTACAGATCGCTGGAGTCCAAGATAATCTTTGTAAGGATAAACTATATAGTTGATGGTTAAATATTGTAAAATATTTGTGAATTAGGAAAACTGTAGGTTTTTTCATGGGAAATTGCTATATATATATATATATCTATTAGGTGTTAGATTGTGGCTTCTATTGGGGAAATATATGGCTTTCCTAGCTAATAATTGGCTACTTAGAAAAATTGTCAGACTTTAAGAGGTCTTATATTTGTACCTGTACTTGACATTTGTGGTGTATCTTTATTACAAGCTTTACTTCCTCTTGCTGAAGAAATAATACGTTGCGAAAAGCCTATAGGATGCCAAAGGAGAAATGCAAGCTCCATTATTCGAAAAAGTAAGGTATTGTCTATGCTTTTTGAAGAAGTCAGAGATGTGGGGGTTCCACTGCCTCCCTCTACTTTGCTATGCTTAAGAGAACTATATATTATTTTCTAGTAGAAAAAATATTTGCTGGAGGCTTGTAGCAGCGATGGAAGTTATGTTTGGTTGGTGATGCAAACTGAGGAAATATCAAATAAATTTTATGTTCTAACACATGACATGGATAATGCATTGGATGTACTTTACTTGAGATTGTTGGATGTCACAGACGAGGTTAAGGAGAAAATTGAGTTGGTTCATAGTTAGGCCAAAAGAACTAAGATTTTCATTGATATGGCTGAAGAACCGCTCCGTAGAGTTATACTTGTTGTTCTTCATGAGTTTGAGAAGGTGGTGACCCCAAAGAAATCTAAACTCAAAAAAATTCTTGACGATTTCCATCTGAAGAATGCAAGGGATTATTTAAGAGAGATAGAGTTGTTGGAGGAAGAGATGAGAAATCAAAATAAGGTAGGTGCAAATTAAAATGTTTCAATGATTCATAGCTTGATTGGTTTCATGTGCTATTGCAAGTGTGTCATATTTGGGGTTATAGAGTTGGAATTTGATGCAAAATTATAGCCATCAAGTGAACATGGAGTTTCCAGAGCAGAGTCCAAGGATGCCCCTGTTATTTGAGATGATTTCAAATCTCCGATCTCACTTGATTTGATGAGAGAACTAGTCATTGTTTCTACTAGGCAAATGTATGAACTGGCTTCCATTACCAGATGGATAAAGGAAGGACACTCTACTTGTCCGAAGAATGGATAGAAACTTTTGCATATAAATCTTATTCCAAATCATGCTCTCCGCAACCTTATTATTCAGTATTGTGATGCACATAACATCCCTTTCAAAAAGCAAGGAAACAACAAGAAAAGTTCGTCAATGGAAAGCATCATGAGTACTACGGCAGTTGTAAAGATGATTGCAACGTTCCTTGTAGAAAAGATTTATATAGGATCTTTTGAATCGAAGAGGAAGGTTGCTGATGAACTCAAACTTCTTGCTAAATGCAACATGGAAAATAGAAAATTGCATTGCAGAGGCAGGAGCCATACCTTTGCTTGTATCGCTGCTATCTTCCGAGGATCCCAAAGCTCAAGAAAGTGCGGTAACTGCACTCCTAAATTTATCTATTTAGAGAGAAACAAAGCTTAAATAATGTAATATAGTGCTTTACTATCGATCATCAATGTTCTCAGTAATGGATGTAGTATGGAAGCGAGAGGCCAGAAGCCATTTCAACCTTGATAAATATTCTTCGGGATGGAACTGTCAGAGGAAAGAGGGATGCAATTATTGCCTTGTTTAATCTTTCAGTTTTTCATGGAAATGTTTCATAGGTAATAGCAGTTGGGGCAGTTCTTCTATTAATTAATGCATTGGCAGATGACATACCGGGTCTTACAGACAATGCAGTTTTTGTTCTTGTTGTTCTTGCGAATCAACTAAAGGGATTTCTTGCAATTTGTGAAACCTCTGAAATCCCTCTAATTGTCAACCTTCTAAGATTGAGTTATACTTCACCTAAATGCAAGGAGAATTGTGTTTTTATTTTTTTATCCTTGCGTTGCAGTGGAAGAGACAAAATTGTAAATAACTTGTCGAGATTGTTGTCGTTGATGCCTTCTCTGTATAATCTTCTTACATCTAATACTCCTAGAACAAAAAAGAAAGATAGATCTCTTCTCATAATCTCACAGCTGGGAGCCTTCGGGAGCTCCCCAAACAACTCTCTCATATGAGACTAAAAATTTAGTCACTACAGTGCACTAGCATCGAAGTATTTGGTTTGCTTTCGATTCTTTCCTAAAATTTTATGGAGACTCTCATTATTATTATTATTATTATTGTTATTTTTTGTGTGAAGCACCTGCCACCAATTCATTCAGGTGCTCATCTTTAACTGGTATAGTACACTCTTTTAGTTTGGCCAACAAGGATGAAAATAATGTAAACAACAGCATCATGTATTCCATAATGTAGACAAATGTAAATAAATGTAAACATGTATGTTTTTCAACAATGTATTTACGCCAATAGGCGTCTTTCATTTGGGGCTTGGGGTGGACAAACCCGGTTTAGCTCAGCCAGCCATAGGTGTTCATTTTTGTTGTCCTACTTCCAATTAAAAATTGCCACATGGTTGTCTCTCATTGCTTGATTATATCCCTAATCATGTTTGTCTTCTTCTATTGGCGGAAGGACAAATTTTCTAGCCGGAAGGAAGACTTGTGTCGAGTTGAGCTCTGAAGGCTCGCTTTATTCTAAAATCATATGATCCCATAGAGGTAGAAGCATTAGTTTAAGAACCATAAGCATAGGTAGATGGAATCAATTTCAAAGTTTGGACCTTCCTCTGTTTGATTTTATATATATATATATATAGTGCAAAGGAGGCGATAGTGGCTTCCTAGGGCTAAATGGTTGTGAGTCTGGTAGATAGTGGAGAGGAGGCAATAATGGGTAATTGCTGGAGAATTTTAAATGTTTGCAGAGCTTTTTGGACAAGCCCAAGTGGAAAATTTTGACACACACATGCTACGCAGGGAAAGACATCCTTGTGGGTATGTTTAGTGCTTTTTTATTGGCAAACCCAAGTGCATTTTCACATGTCTTAGAATTGAATGGAGGAGAATATGACATTATTTCTTTTGTTAGTGTTTGTTTTTGGACCATGGCTTAGGAAACATTCAAGCGTTTAGCCCTACATAATGGATTCCTTCCTAATGCAGATTTTGTAGAAAGTAGAGCCCTAACATTGAGGAAAAGTAATATTAGAAATATAGTGCAGAGGGAGTAGAAATATAGCTCTCCTTAGAGATTCAAATGGTTATATTGCAACCCTAAATAGACCCAGAAGTTTGCAATGTGAGTATATTTGGCTTGTCTTCCCCCATTGTCTTTTTCTTCTGCTTCATGTACATGGACATCAGGGAAATACCTGCAGGGTTTAGGATTGACAAAGAGGATGGGAAACATAATCTTTTTGCAGGAAAATCTTCTGTTGTGGAAGAGGCCTCTAGTATTACGAACATCCTAGTATTACGAATGTTTTGGATCTTCCCAAGCTTGAGAATTCACATAATTTTAATCAATGTTACTTTGATGTTAGATCATGAGTTTGGGATGAACCATATCCCCTTTACCAGGCCCCCTATTTCCCTTTTATTGATCCTGGGTTTCGATGTCAAGAGAACAGGAAGCTAGATAAATTTTACACGAAATGGCGGTGGAAATCTTTGGGCTGCAATATTCCTAGGTCAATAGATCTCCACCCTAATGTTGATATTAGTTTGGAGAAATAGATTACCTAAGTTTGATCTAGAATTTCAATTAGTTTGGAGCTACATTTCAAGCTATAGTAAGAACATGGTTCCCTAATAATAATTTAGTTGCATTTGAGCCCTGGGTTTTGCCAATTAATATTCATACCAAGAATAATCCAAAAGAGTTGCATGACAATCTTATATCCTATGTGTTGTTTTATTCAAGAAGGATAAAAAAGAGACCAATGGTAGTCTTATCTTATGCTGATGTTGTGTGATTCAAGAAAGTTGAGACTGAGACCAATGGAATTCTTATACTGATATTGTTTGTTTAATTTGATTGGTAGCCTTTTACCAATGTTTTTCTCTTTGATGTCAGAATTTTAACAAAGTTTCATATTGAACACCATTATAATTTTAAAGAGAATTGAGCACATTCTGGTAACCTTTGTGGGCAAATATATATTTTGTGTCTGAATTAATTTCCTTTTATGTGATATCAGTTTTAATGCAAGCAACATGCTAAATAAGATACGAAGCCATCGAGCATTCTTTGTTGGTGATTCAATCGTAATAAACAATGGGAATCACTCATTTGCATGTTAGAAGAAGTAGTTCCAAACGAAGTCCAAATATGTGAGGTCAATGGAAGCCCCATTTCAAAGCAGAAGGGATGTTTGTCCTTCGAATTCGAGGAATTCAATTGCACTGTGGAATATTATAGGGCACCATTTTGGGTTTTGCAACGCTGTCCTCCTAAAGTTCTCCCCCTGAAGTTAGAATTACACTAAAATTGGATTTGGTTGACTAGACCTCTCAATATTCAAAGGATGCAAATATTCTAGTCTTCAACACAAGGCATTGGTGGAACTTTGAGAATAACTTAATATTTTATTTTGCAATTTGATGATAATGCAATTGTTGCATTTGGATTTGGATTGAGGTATGGAAAGTATGAGTACGATGGCAACAGAAATCCATATCTATGAAAGGGTGAATCCTTATTGTATCTATTAGCAATAGATGTAATATTACCACCATTGTTGTATTATCCACAAAATTAATGCTCTTAGTTTTCAGCTGCTCTGCTCAGGTTTAGTCCAAGGAATGACCGTGTTATCTCCACTTGCAAGGAATGACCATGTTATCTTCACTTGCTCTAAAGTTATAGTTTTTTCTCCCTGTATCCTAAATATGGGCTAAATTTAATATATATAGAAAGCATGTAGTGTTGATAAGAGATATTCTAGATAAACAATAATACAAACCATTATTTGAGGAAACTTAAATAAAGAAATGTTATGCTTTTGTAAATATGAATCCATCTAAGACTATGGATCAATCACATGTGAAAATGGTATGTTATTTATTTTAACTTTTCATTAAAATTTAATATCTCTTTATCTTTACCAAGTATTATTTTTACCAATTTATTATATTAAATCTTGTTTAAAAAATTTAATGAACATTTTTAATTTTAAACATAGAATTCTTCTCATTTTTAATGAAATTCTATTATGAATTTAACTTAAAAGATTTCTAATATAAAAGTAAAATCGTAAAGCAATCCTCTTTGAAGTTCAGTTATCCATCATTCCAACCCTCTATTCCATGTCCTTACCATCTCCAAATCATTTCAAACGCAACATAAACAGACTTTTAAAACATTTTCAAAATTGGTAGACCTGCCCACAAATACAAAGTATTTTTATATATGCCCATTAAAACATAAAGAATAACACACTATCTTACATCATAGGTAGATCCATTCTGAGTCATCTGATCAAATGCACAAAAAAGATAGGAACAACCTTAATACTATGATATTCCAACACATCTGCTGCAAATATTCTCAATCCCTCTTTAGTCGTCTTCATTTCAATAAGCCTTCTGTCTCTTTCTGATCCTTATTCATCAAGGACGTTCAAAATTCTTTTACATCAAGGAAATTATATATAAAATCAATTGGAAGTTCTACCAATTTAACATATGGTATCCAATATTATCTGTGAGGTTGGATACCATTTCTTATCAGATAGGGACATCTTGTAAAACATACAACAAAGGCAACAACTAGTCGGATATAAATTCTTCAACCTCTTCATAAAATTCAAAGCTACATAATTCCAGAAACTGTTAAACTCCTAAACACACACTCTCTCTATATATGCCATAACTCAATATTCTATATAAACATTATTGGGTCATTGAAAAAAGGCATGACCGAAGTCACCTCTGCGTTGAAAGGTGGTCGCATGTACATCATAACCCCTGATGAGAAGGCCTTTTACAATCTAGAGGCCGATATAGGTTGAAGCATCAACAACACACACAGCCTTGGATTTTGTAGAAAAATAGTCATGGTGAACGAATTCAATTTACAGAGTTGAGTCAATGATCGAAATTAGGGTTGATTATATCCTTGCTTGCTTGCCTGGCTAGTGAGTATTTTAGATTGAAATTGATTATATCCTTGCCTGCCTCGTCGTGTCCTCTGGATTGCATGTAATGAACGTCATGTTATCATGCAATATGGACAATGGGTTTTGGGTTTGAAGGAGTAAGGTATTTTGTGAGGGGTTTTGAGAGTGGATTTCTTTTAATGGTGGTAGTTGAATATTTGGTGCCCTAATTTAGTCACCTCGCATTTGGATTGTGGATTTTTATCTATTGTTAAGAAAATGCATTCCAACCATATCGACGTAGAAATCAAGATTATTTCCTCCTCGACCACGTGTTTGATTTGATTTGTATATTACTTTGACATATCTCAACAATGCTTTCAGAGAAAAAGGACCTATGAGCTCTTGTAGGCTTCTCTATTCTTCAACATTTTATGCCGAAAGGAATTTTCTTCTATGGAGTTTGCTTGGCAAACACTTTTAAGCTCAACCAATCTCCTCGCTCCATTTTTTTGTTCCCTACCATAAAAAATCAACACGTGGAAAGCTTTTATCAACATTTCTTGTTCCTTAAGATATATCTTGTCTTTATCTCTAACATGTCTAGCAAGAAGTATATGCAAAACTGACTGACCACCTCTACCTCATTCACATTTAACAAACGACTGTCGACTCCAAGCACCACATCGCCGAACTCCATGCCATCATGAGTAGTTGCAGAGTAGCCAAATATTTGAGGAACCATTACACCTATGAAGGGCTCATTTTACACCACTCCAACAGTCAAATCCTGCACAAAAAGGATGGTGTAAGCGAACACTATGTTGGCCACCACACTTGCACATGTGACAATAACATGGTATATACCTGGCCTATTTTTCAGTAAATCCTTATCGTCTGCAGCTATATCATTATCTTGCTCACTATTTGGAAACCCAACATATCCTCCTAGCGGAATGGCTCTCATTGAGAATTCTACATTTTTCAATTTAAATTTCAACAGAGTTGGCCCAAAGCTAATGGAAAATTTATTTACCTGGATATTCTACAGATAGGTTGCAAGAAAGTGCCCGCACTCGTGCACAGTAACTATTGCTACCAACACCCCCACTACTTGTAAGACTGAGTTTGCCCTGTTGCAAGAATTGCAAGAATTTATAGAAGCAACACATTTGACAATCTAGTTAGATGCCCTAAAACCTTTTTGTTCTCTTTTCCTGAATCTCGGCAGTTGTTGCACGATATGCAAAGAGACAAAGAGGAGATACTTTTTTTCTTGTCAACTCAGATCCCTCATTGGTATGGATTACAAAGTAATCAATAACATTGAGAAAATATACCTCTTGAAGGATCACTTCTCCAAGAATCATCATGTGCTCCATGGCCATTGTATTGTAGGAGAGCTTTCCTTGTGCTACAAAAAACACCCCTTTTCTTGTGTTGAAGGCAAAACCTCTATATTTTATTCTCCTCTACTTCAAAACTATATTATTGAAATCAGGTGAGATTTACGTGCATCTTTTGTTGCCTATTTGTAGATCACGTGCAGGTCGTGGGCCCTGTAATCTCGTGGGTGAGAATTTTCCAATGGAACACAAAGTCATTTAATATCATTATCTGTTTTGAGCTTGATAAGTGGGTGGATGGTGTAACTATCGTCACATATCTCAATTTTTCTCGTATCGTCACAATCATTTTTCTTTTTCGTGCTACAAATCTTGGTAAAAATCATTTAAAAATACCAATTTTTTTTTATCATGAGTGATTGGTGCATAACGTTCCTCTTGTCACAACTCTAAATTGTCATGAGGATATGCTCCGTGAGAATTGTGGTGAGGATTTTATTCACTTGCAAGGAATGGATTTGTGACGAAATTCCTTTTCAGGGCTTAATAACGTTCGAGACTCCTGTTTTGCCAAGGTCGTGAAGGGGCCTACAATGAATTTCTCAACTATTGGGGACTATGTGGCCATGAGAAAAAAATCAAGCCAAAGGCTCTTTAGAGTGCTCTACAAGGTTTTGTGGGACTTAATGCCTGACATTAAATCATTTTATTACCAGTAATTGTGTGGGAACGGGAGGACACATGTGTCTATGAACTTCGTTCAACTTAGGGAATTAGCATTGGAAATAATGACCACATTCAAGAATGCAATCTAGGCAGATAAATTCAAAAAACCCCATCCTCAGATGCACGATCCATCCATTTACGGTGTATGTTATGAACTTCCATATTCTTCGACTCCTCCTTTTGGCGTTCCTTTGCACGTCTCAGTGCAATTACTAGTTTCTACATCATTGTTAAATTTCCCCATTTCCCAACAATGAGCGGAACACAAATCACATTTAGATTGTTGTCCAATTTTCATTTTCCAACAATGATCAAGAAGTGCCATAGTTAAATTTTTCCAATTAAGCAATAATAGGAAATTGGCCTTTTCTTAGCAATGGTGAAAAGTGGTTCTTATTATCCATGCCCGTAGGTAAGGATTATGCATTGGGTATTTGTTGACTATCTATTAATTTAGTGAAACAAATAAATATTTTTCAATTTAACAAAGTGCAACTTTTAAAAATATTTTTCTATTTTTTACAATTTATTTTATTGACATTTATCTCTCATGGGATTGGTTGTCAATTTGGACAAGTTATTGCTCAATGCCTCAAATAATGAGCCAAAAGTACATGGGTCATATCATATTTTGTTTTTATTTTTATTGCATTCCATAATTGAGTGAGACGTCTCATAACTAAGTAATTGACACATTTCTTTATTCAAATGTGGCAAAATAGTTTTTATAATAATTAAAAGTCCAAAAGTACATGAGTCACATCAATTTTTGTTTTTGTTTTTATTGCATTCCATAATTGAATAAGATATTTCTTTTTTTTGCTTAAGCAAGAGCCCATCCTTCAATTTCATTAATTCAAAAGAAAATTACATAATTTACAAAAAAACTGTCCCATAACAAAAACGCCAGAAAAAGAATCCCATACCAAAAGCAAGAATCCCCTCCCAACGCCCTACAAAACCAAACCTGCGGTAAACAACCACAAAGGACAACAACGGTCAGCCCCAACAACACTAACCGCGCCAAAATGCAGGCCGACCCACCTGGCCCCACAAAACAGCCCGACCCATCCAAACCATCGATCCGGGCGGGTGAATCAGAAGGCCAGAAACAATATTGCTCCAACCAACACGACCGAGCATTATTGCGCAATGGAGGGTGGTATCAATAACTTCCCTCTGCCACGTGTTGAAGTCTCTATGGCATCGCTTCCAAAAAATCAAAACCACTTACCATTCCAACAACATGCGATCACCAGGAATTCGTTCATGGCGAGGTTTTCCAGCCCGAAACCGGTAAGGGGGTGAAAGCCAGCATCCTGAAAATTGAACCTCCTACATAACCTCTTCTTACTACGGACCCAGAATCCGAGACAACTTGATATGGTAAATGGCACATCATAATGCATACCGAAAACTTGGGGATTCCTGTTTGACCTACTCCGGGGAGAAATGCGACTGATATTTGCTTTCCCTTCATCCAAGTTAATTCTAAGAGGCAGTGGAAGCTCTAGCTAGTAAAAATCAATTCGTGCTTGTCACCCTTCATCGATATCGAGCAATTTCTTTGTCCTTTGTCGCTTGTTCATCGCAGAGAGCCTTGAGACAACTCTGTGGCATCTCTTGCCACTTTTTTTCTATCCTGCCATCCACATTATTCACACCTTGGTTGGCCAGAATGTCCGCTAGCTTATTGGCCTTTCGATGAACATGGTTGAAACTAACCGTACGCAGCCCCTGGAGGTGATCTTGAATTCTTTGGTAAACCTGAATTAGTCTCCAGTGATTTGAGACTTTCTTCGGTCTAGTGCCACAACTGATTCTTTTCACAGAGTTAATGGTTATTTTTGAGTCCGCTTCTATAATGACATTTGAGCTATGATTCTGAATCAGAATCTCTAAAAATTGCTCCAGAGCCATTAATTCCGCCATATTATTGGTGGCTTTACCTAAATGGCTGTGGAATATTAGGATTATGTAGCCCTCCTCATCTCTTAAAACTCCTCCAAAACCAGTTGTTCTTGGGTTGCCTTTTGAGGCACCATCAATGTTGAATTTTAGATAACTTTTCAGTGGAGGTTGTCAGAAAGCCTTCTTTGTTTCCAAGGCTATGTCCTTTCTATTTAGTCCTTGGGGAATAATCTATTGCATTCCCAGAAGCCTGAGTGTTCTCCTCTCAGTTTCTGAGGGAGGATTCGTGGGGATGTTGCGAATTGTGGTGCTGACTGTCTCTCTAATCTGTTTCAAGATCAAATCATATAGCCGCTAAGGGTTGGACTTTTCATTTTTGAAAATTATTTTATTTCTTTCTTTCCACACATTCCAGATAACGAAGAAAGGCATGAAGTCCCAGGCCAAATTAAGGAATTCATTCTTCGAAAAGTTCCTTCTCCATTTGTTTAGGGTACTTGTGATACTTCCTCTGTCCCTATCTGTCTGTTGGAAAATAGTGGAGAAAGAATCCCACAACCAGGTGATGTAAGAGCAACTGTTGAGAATGTGCTCCATAGGCTCCTCGTTCTTTTCACAAAGCTAGCATCTGGAAGGTCCCAAAACACCCCTTTTTCATTGTCCCAAGTCCTGATTTTCTTGTGATGCACCAACCACATGAAAAGCTTGATTTTCATCCAACCTTGGTTTTTCCAGAGGTGCTGCCAGGTCGTGTCTGGAACCCTGGAATCAAGCCCAAGGAGAATACCTTTAGCTTCCTTTAGATTAAAGGTGCCTTTATTATTATTGCCCCATCTCAATTGGTCCTGCCCCTCTGTGACTAAGATCATTCTTTGTTTTAGTAAGCTTCTCAGTGCCTCTGCTTTTATTTTTATGGGCCTGTCACCTCTGCAGTCAATGGTTCTCCACCTTCTCCACTTTCCCGAGATTAGTGAAAGATCCCAGAAATCTTGTACTTTGTTTAACCCTTGGGAATCTGTTTCCTGCTTGAGGCTTAAAAACTCTTCTTTAATAACATTGGTTCTTGTTGCCATTTGTCCTCCCAAAATAGTGCTAGATCTCCTACTCTGATTTCCTAGAAACTGTTTTTTTGCACTATGCTTCTATTATCCCAGGCTCTGTTCCAGATGTAAGAGCCTTTTATGTTTCCAGCCATTCTTATGAGATCTTTGGTGTGCCAAGATCTGGTGTATTTTTCATGCCAGATCCTTGCCCACTGGGCTTTTGGCTCTTGAACCCAACGCCACCAAAGTTTGGCTCCTAACACTTTGTTGAGAATCTCCTGGTCATCTAAGCCTAGACCCCATGGTTCTTGGGTTTCCAGATTTTGTCCCACGAAACCAGGGCCCATTTCTTCCTTGTTTCCTCCTTGCCCTATAGGAAATCTCTTTGAATATTCCTTAATTGCTCTAAGACACCTTTGGGAGCTGGGAGGGCTGATAACATGAAAATCGGGATAGATTGCAGAACAACCTTTGTTAATACCAACATGCCAGCTAGGTTCAAGGATCTAATGGTCCATTTTTTTTATTTTATCCTGCAACTTATTTAAAGCCGGTTCCGAGATACTTTTGAGCATTGGTTTGGCTATGAGAGGAACTCCCAAATACTTTGAGGGGAGGGAATCCCTTTGGAAGCCAATGATTCTTGAGATATTTCTTTGAATAGCAATGTTGGTGTTTAAGAAGAAAATTTTTGATTTAGAAAGATTAACTTCCATACCTGTAGCCATGGCAAAAGCCTTAAGGATTTGCTTGTAAGCTAAAGCTTCTTTGACTGTGGGGATTCCTTGCAGCATGGTATCATCAACAAATTGTTGGTGTGTCAGTGCCTGACCATTCTCTGTTAATTGTAGACCCTTGATTTTGCCCATTGCATTGGCTTGCTTGATAGACCGACCAAGACCTTCCATCATGAGGATAAAGAGAAAGGGAGAGAGAGGGTCTCCCTACCTGAGGCCTCTTGAAGGAATGAAGATCTCTGAGGGAGAGTTGTTGACCAAAATTGAAAAGCTGGAAGTAGTAACCAGAGCCATAACCCACTTGACCCAATTGTGATCGAACCCAAAGGCAGTGAGCACCTTCTTGATGTAAATCCCATTGACCTTGTCATAAGCTTTGGCAATATCCAATTGCATTATCATCCCTGCCTGCTTTTTACTAGTGAGAGAGTGAACCACCTCATGGGCTTGAATAATGTTGTTTAAAATTTGTCTGCCCTCCACGTAACCAGATTGTTCCTCAGACGCTAAGGAAGGAAGGAGAGGTTTCAATCTATTAGCCACTACCTTGGATATAATCTTGTAGACCACATTACATAAAGCAATGGGTCTGTATTTGTCTACCGCTTGAGTTGAGTCCTGTTTGGGGATCAGGGAGATGAAGGAGGTGTTGAGGGCTTTCATGATAGTTTTACTGACCCTGGAATCCTCTACAACATTCAAAATATCCCGTTTGACTATATCCCAACAAGGTTTGAAGAAATCCACATTAAAACCATCCGGGCCTGGTGCTTTGCCATTCTGCATGTCTTTGAGGACCTCACTAACCTCCTCTTCGGTTATTGGTCTATTTAGATTAATATTGTCCTTTCTCGACACCAGCTTAGGGATATGTCTTGTAATTTCCTTTATCGATTGAATCCTGTCTGGATTGTTTTCCCGGGTAATGTTTCGAAAATGCTGTACAAGCACCGCTTCAATGTCCTCATGTGTGATCTAAAACTCCCCATTCTCATCCTTTATCGCCGAAATTCTATTGAATGCTCTATTAGCCATAGTGGATCTGTGGAAAAATCTCGTGTTACGCTCTCCTTCTTTGAGCCATTGAACTCTTGAATTTTGCCTCCAAAATATTTCCTCTTGTTTGCACAAGTTCTCCCATTCATGATGAAGTTTATCGGCCTGCTCACTTTTGTCTTTATCAAAGCCATTTTTAATCAGTTCCTGGTTGAGTTCCTAAATTTTAATTTACATTGATTTATTGTCCACAAAAATGTTGCCAAATTCCTTCTTATTCCATTCTTTAAGTCTAAACTTGATGTGCTTTAGTCTTTTATGAAGGAGATACATTTTTGATCCCTGGAGTTGCAAGTCTTCATACCACCATTTTCTTATGTTACTGATAAAATCCGGGTGGGAGAGCCAGATATTCTCGAATCTGAAGGGTCTATTCCTGGAAGAGTCCAAACCCTTGATTTCCAATTGTATTGGCCAGTGATTTGAGCCTCTAAAGGGAAGGACTTTTGCTGTAATTCCGTTATCGATAAGCATAAGCTCCTCTGTTATCATAAACCTGTCTAGCTTGGAGGCCACCTATGCTTCCCCTCCTCTCTTGTTGTTCCAAGTAGAAAGACCACTGCTCGAATCAGGGTCAACCAATTTCATATTATCTGTGAACGATTGGAACGCTAATGAATCTTTGTTTAGTGCTCTGGTACCGCCTTTCTTTTCCGAGATAGATTTGATCATATTAAAATTCCCTCCCATGATCCAAGGAATACAAGCCTGTCTGTTCCTGAGGTCAATGAGGGATTCTAGCAACCTGAGTTTGTCATCTATTCTGAGGACCGTAAACATTAGTGGCCAGGAAGGTTTCTGAAATCCCTACTGGTTGAATAACTACTGATAAGTAATTTCTGGATGCCTCTGCATCTATTACATTGATTTTTTGGGGGTTCCAAAGGGTGAGAATGCCCCCAGTTGTGTTCTCTGCTTTAACTTCTAGAAACTCAAATCTATTGAGCCATTTACATGGATTAGCTTTATTTTCTAGATGGAACACTTCATTTCCTGGATGAAGATCATATCTGGCATATCTTGTTTCATTCTAGAACTAAGCATTCGTTGCTTTCTTTTGCTACCTAGACCTCTTATATTCCAAGAAGTAAACTTCATAGTTAAAGATTTGTAAAGGAGTAACTGGTTAAGTCTTTCATCTTACCTGAATCTATCATAAGATTTTCCACACTCCATTAAGAGCTCCTTCTGCTTTTTTCTTCCCCTCTTTTTTCCGGCATTTCTGGTAGATAATCCTGGAGTTGCTTTCTTTGTTTTCACACCTCTGCACTCGTGCTTGTTGATGGTTTTTCCTTTATCTGACCCCCTTTCCCTAGTTTTCCATAAAAACAACTGTTGTATTCTATTGCATTCCTCTTGAGGTAATGAATCTATCCCCACCATGGTTCCATGCTTCAAGAACCCTTCCATATCTAGGTGTTCTTTATCTAGAATTTCCTGAAGTTCATGATCTTCAAGATCTGTTTCACTCTGGGTCATTTCCTGATCCATCTCTTGTTCTATTTCATTCATCATGGTTTCTTCCTTATCATTAGTATTTTGTGCTGGGTTGTAGTTTTCCTCCTTCTCCTTTTCGTTAGGGCCTTCCTCCCTGGATTGGTCTTCATTTGGCATTTCTTCGATCTCTTCCAGTGCTTGGAACTTATTCTTGTTGACCTTTAGCTCCTCATTGTGTTGTTGTTTTGGTCCTTTTTTACCTCCTTTTCCTTTACTTGCCACTTTCTGAAAGATTTATGTATCCTTCATCATATTCAGTTTGCTTTTGTTTTTTGCTTTACTGAGAGGGCAGTCTCTGATCAAATGTCCATGTTCATGGCATTTACGGCATCTAAATGGAATATGCTCATAGTCCACCGTTTGTACCCATTCCTCATCAAAAACTTCCAGAATAACTTCATCCGGAAGAGCTCCTGATAGATCCAGTTCCACACAAATCCTTGCATAGGAAGTATATTTACCCCTTTTGGTGGCTTTCGAAGCTTTGACATAATGACCAGGTTTGTTGCCTATGGCCTCAAGTGATTCATTTTGCCAGTAATCCAGAGGTAGAGAATAGAGTCTTACCCAGATAGGAACTAAAGTGAAAGTCTCCCACTCTAGAACAAATTTTATCCCCCAAGGCCGCATTAGAGGCCAGCTGCTGCAAAAAAGTAGGGTCCTCCTTCAAATATTCTATCTTTGTCTTCGATGTTTGTAAACACCACGGAAGAAACCCTTTGACCCAAGATGAAGATCGATACTGCCTTTGGGTTTCCAGTGATACTTTATCCATGTTTGTAAAGCCTTTTTAGAGGGCCATAATCCCATGAATTTACATATTATGGCGTACGTCTCCATATGTTATTTGTGCTCTTGCAATGCAGGATTGTTTAACACTACTCTAGGAGTGCTTTCCGTTTTAGGTCTGCAAGGTCCCCCTTTTTTTTTTTCCTTTGTTCCCTGGTTTTTGTCTTCTTCCTCCTTGTCCTTTGTGCTGCTATTTTCCTTGGATTTGGCCCCATCTGTCTCCTTTTCTTTATTTCTGATTTCTTCCTCCACAGGGCCTCTAACATTGCCCAGATGTGGCTTGCCTTTGTTTGCCACGACATCTTTGAAGGAGGGAGTGGAGCTCCCTCCTCTGCCACCCTCCATTAGGGTAAGATTTCGAGACCCTCAGAGACCCGGCTCTGCTTCTGCCCTCTGTTCCTTCCGCCGTTGTCGTTTTTCGCCCGTTGTTCACCAGTTTTTCGCTCCCCCTAGTAAAAAAGTCATAATTGAATAAGATATTTCATAATTAGGTAACTGATACATTTCTTTATTCAAATGTGGCAAAATATTTTTTATATTAATTAAAAATCCAAAAGTACATGGGTCACATCAAATTTTATTTATGTTTTTATCGCATTCCATAATTTAGTGAGATATCTTATTAGTAAGTAATTGACACATTTCTTTATTCAAGTGTGGCCAAATAATTTTTTTTTTCCAAGAAAAAAAACGAAATTTTTATTGCTATAAAAAGTTGCATATACATTCACAGCATCTATTGCTGTTATAACTGTTTTAGTCTGCACAAAAATGGCTCAAAAAATAAACTTTCCTCTTCGTGAGAAGAGATCAGTTCTCCCAACAAACTGTCATTGCTCTTTCTGATATCATGAATCTGTCCTGTTTCCTTTTTTGAGCATACTATGCCATGAAGAAAGCTGCCCAAAAAAAACATATACCTCGCAACAAAACTCTGTAACATGAACCTGTTTCAGCTATATTTGATGAAAAACATAAATCAAAAGTAGAGTTTGTTGTTCCGCTATTTCCTGTTAAAAGTTTTAAGCATATGGTGGCTGGTCCGAAACATGGTTCTCCCTGTTGTTTTCTTCCATTATTCTCCAGCTGCTCAGAACTTGTTCAATACCGTCTTTAGAAAGTTTGTCTGCCATATCATTTCGTTCCCTGTATATATGATGAATGGACAAAAAATTAAAAGATATTTTTAGGTGCTGAATTTCTTCAAGTAGAGGATGCAAAACATAGTTATGACAGCTGCTATGACCATTTATCCAATTGATTACATTTAAAGAGTCTCCAAAAATTTGAACTGTGAGGGTGTTTTTGTGAATCAACCAGCATAAAAGAAATTTGAGGGCTGATAGTTCTGCATAATTATTCGTTCCATTTCCCAGCCCGATTGAAGCTTTTAGAGTGTGGTTGTTGTTTAAATGGATAACTCTGCACCAGCTTTATTGTTCTGGGAGGCTCCATCAAAGTAAGCCCAGGGCACACCTTCCTTTATTTGCTCCTCTTCCACCTTCCGGGGTTCCTTCTCATCCTCAGAATCCGGGATATTTGAATATATGGATAAGCATTGTACCGCAATTGAAACTGCCTCTGTTTCTTTCTCCTGGAAAATGTTTCTATTTCTAGCAATCCAAATGCCCCAGCAGATGATAGGAGGCATATTCCTTAGTTTCTTAACTGATATTTGGTTCCACCATTTTGCCAAACTTCAGCTAAAGACAACCCTTCCCATGAGATAGATAATTGAATGTACTTGGTCACCTCTGACCATACTTTTTTTAACTATTAGACAACCAATGAATAGATGATCCATAGTTTCCGAGTCATTTTTTCACAGAGAACACCTCCTCGGTCCTTGTTTGTGTCTGGCTTGGAGAGTGTCCCAAGTTGGGACTTTCCTTTTTAGGATACACCAAAAAAAACAATTTTGCTTTTGCTGGACATTTTAACTTCCATAATGATTTTGCCCACCAGTCCGGGTCTCCCGAACCTTTTTTGGACATGAGAAACAGGTATCCAAATTTTGGAGAATAACTTCCAGAGTCCGCATAAGCCCAAATCAACTGGTCTGGTCTGTCCTTTAGTCTTACGTTTGATCTGGAGAGTTCTTGCTTGAAGATCTCCCACTCATTCCACCAACGGGGGTGAATATTCAGCTCTTCTCATGTCTTCCATGCTTGACCACATATGGATGAGTGTCCTACCTTCTCCACCTGGTTTAAATACAAAAATCCTTTGGAGGCAAGGTGTCTTATCAGACCGGGGGATAGAGCTTAATTCTCACTGCATCCCACCCAGGGATCCCTTCCAATTCGAATATTTTCACCACTTCCAATCTGCCAAGACAGACCTTGTTCAATAATTTTAAAAGCCTCGACAATCGCTTTCCATATGGTAGACACTTTCCCACCCTTTTTTTTTCGGGATTCCTAATCCAGTCTTCTAATGGGGAAGGATCAATATATTTTCTTTTTACTATTTTTGTCCAGAGATTTTCGAGTTTAATAATTCTCCACCCTGATTTTGCTACCAGGGAGGCTGTAAAAGTATTCATATCTTTAATTCCCCATCCTCCCCATTCTTTTGGTCTTGCCACTTTGTCCCAGGCAATCCAAGGTAATACAGACTCCTCCTTTGATCCTACCCATAAGAATCTGCTACAAATCCTTCTTATTTTTCCCAGGATTCCTCTGGGCACCCAGGACAGAGTGGCCCAAAATACAAGCATTGCCAAAAGGACTGATTTTATAAGAGTTAGTCTCACTGCTCTGGAAAGCCATCTGAAACTCCATTGTGAAATTCTAGCTTCTATCTTTGCTACTAACTAGGACCAATCTTGTTTTTTGTAGTTGTCTGGTTTCAACCAAAACCCCAGGTATTTGAAAGGGTCCCCCAGTTTTGAAGTCTCTAAAGGGAGGATGGCCGATAGCTGGCTTATCTCCTGCCTATTTAAGCCCTCAATTATAAGCTGAGATTTCCTATAATTTACTAGCATTCCTGTTGCTTTCATAAACAGCTCAAGGACCTCCTTTATCTTTTTGAATTCAATCAGAATTCCATTAAAAAAAAGGAGTATATCGTCTACAAACAGGAGATGAGTAATAAAAAGGTTTACCGCCACCTCCAAGCCTTTTATTGATCCTTCTCTCTTGGCTTTTAACAATAACTGACTCAGTCCTTCTGCCACGAGGAGGAACAACAAAGGGGATAAATGGCAACCTTGCCTTAGGCCCCTTTTCCCTTTGAAAAATGGAGAGGCAGCCCCATTAATGAGCACCGCGAAGCTAACACCGGTGATACATCCCATAACCCAGTTGATAAAATCTATTTTGAAACCCAGGTGGGTTAACAGCATCCGGATATAGGTCCAGCTGATTCTATCATAAGCTTTTGACAGATCAATTTTCACCACAACTCCTTTCTTTTTCAACAGCTATACACTATGAATTGTCTCCTAGGCCACTCCAATAGCTTCGTGGATTTGTCGACCATCCAGAAACCCAAACTGTTCACTTGAGATACATCTAGACAGGATTGGTTTTAAGCGAGTTGCTATAGTTTTTGCTATGATCTTGTATACGTTGTTGCATAATGAGATGGGTCTGAAATCTTCAAAGGACTCAGGGTCATCTTTTTTGGGAATGAGAGCAATAAATGTAGCGTTGAGTGGTGCATATACCAGACCTTTCCTTCTGGATTCCTCCACCACATTCGTAATTTTAGAGCCTATCTGCTCAAAGAACTGTTGGAAAAAATCTATTGGCCATTCGTCAGGTCCAGGGCTTTTGTTTTTTGCCATGTATTTTATTACCCTCTCCTCTTCCTCAATTGTAACTTCCCCTTGTAAGCCTTATGCTTCTTCCTCCTCCACATATCGGGGAAAACTTTGAGTTGTTCTGATCACTTCCGTTAGAGTAGGCTCTCTCTGTTCTGAAAAGAGACTTTGAAAATGGTCCCTCCCCATGGAAGAGAGTGATTCGAAAGTATTTGTCTCTCTTCCTTCATCATCTTTTAATTTCCAGATAGTATTCATAGTCCTTCTGCCTTTCACAAAGTTGTGAAAGAATTTTGTATTTTCATCTCCCGCCAGCAGCCATATCGCCCTGCTTTTCTACCTCCATTCTTCTTCTTTGTCCAATAATATTTTTATTCTCTGCTTTTCTAATTTCATAATCCTGTCTTTTGTATCTTGAGATTCATATCCGGTTGAGTCAGGATTTTCTAGGACCCCAAGCTCCCTATCAATATTGATTAGAGCTACATTTTGTTCCTGCTTCCTTTTTTTCGCCCATTCTATTGTGGCCTTCTTCATTCTTTTCAGGTTTTCCATGAATAGGAAGCTCTTGTCTTCCATCGCTTCCCTGTTTGGATGTTGCCAAGTTTCATTGAAGAGTTTCCTAAAAGATTCCTCCTGCATCCAAGCGGCGTTGAATTTAAAAGGGGTTGCAGGCTTTTTTGGGGGCGAGGATAATTTGAGCAGAATAGGGAAATGATCCGAGTTCCCTCCCTTGCCAATCCACTATCTAAACATCGGAATTCTGGTAGCAAGATCCTCACTTAAAAGAAATTTATGCAACCTTTTAGCAATCCGGCCTTCCCCCGTCCTCCGATTTCTCCAAGTAGGCTTTAGTTTTTGCAAGTTTGCATCAACCAGCTTAAGCGAGGAAAGGGTGTTTTGGAAAAAATCTGATAGGGGGTCTTCTCTAGCTGAGGGGCCCCAGGATTCCGCCCTCCCAATATAAAAATTCAGGTCTCCTCCTACAACCAAGTTTTGATTCTTCAACATGGTTTTAGCCAGGAGGCTATTCCAGAATGAAACCCTCTCCTTACAGGGACCATAAATGTTTAAGATGGACAGAGGGCTATCTAGATCTGGGGATAAGACCTCCATCCCCAATCCTTGTGAAAATCCCCATGAGTTTAATAGCTTCATTTTTCCTTCTCTAAACCCTACAGCCACGCCTCCTGAATGACCATGAGAATCCAAGGCTTGAAACTGCCATCCCAGAAACAGGGAGCCTAAGGATTTCACTACTTCTAAGCTCGATCCTAGAGTTTCTTGTAGCATAATGAAATCGGGGTTGTAACGATGCATCAACTCCTTTAAAGCCAGTTTTTTGGGTTTATTGGCTAAACCCCTACAGTTCCATGAGAGACAGATCATCTTGAACCCTTCTCACAGGGTTTCGCCGCTCTAAGCACCCCAGTTATTGACATATGCTTCCCATCCTCCATATCATATTTTGCCTTCCTGTGCTTTTGATAAAAAGGACTTCCGCCCCTTGCCTTCTTCCTAGAGGTCCGAGGGATCTCCATACCTATGCCTCCGATAGGTTCTACAGCCTCTGGTCTTTTATCAAAGGAGCGGAGATTATAATGACATTCGGATTTTGGGGTCGGGATTTTGGATTCAATTATGCTGGTTGATTTTGATTTCCCATCACAGTTCTAATCAATTTTGGGTATAGATGCACTTATGGATTCAAACCCTTCTTGGTCTATAAATGAAAGGTTATGCGGATTTGATATAATGCATGTTTCATTTTCTTTGATTGGAGAAAGCATAGAAGGAGAGTTAGAGACCAGATGCGTACCCTTCGAACCTTCCTGGGATTCTTTTGTAGCATCCAGGTCCTCCTTAATCGGATCTGTGAGGGGAACTTCTACAGCTTCCTGGCTGGTAATCTGTATCTGCTCTGTGTCCCTTTGTTCCTCGCTCTGATCCAGCTCTTTTCCGATCTCCACTTGATTCCCTTCAGTCTTGGGAACCATCTCATCAGCTTTTATATGCTTTTCTTTGTCATTTTTCCTCTGTCTCCTTCTGCGACGATATCCCGTGGGGCAATCCCTTGCTAGATGGCCATGCTCATGGCAGTTGTGGCATCTATGAGGCAGGTGCTCATAATCCAAGAGCTGGTCAAAAACTAGATCTTTATAATGGATCTTCATATTTCCCGGAAGACCCCCCCTGGTTTGAGCATTACCAGAATCCTGGCCATGGCTTTGTTTCTAGTTTCTACAAACGACATGTCCGCCTCCAGGAATGTGCCCAGTGTGTTGCCAATCGATCTGAAAACAGAGTCTACCCAAAGAAAGGATGGCAGCCCTGGTGCCCTCACCCAAACTGGAAAGGTGTCTACCTTGTCTCGTTGGGCGTCGAACAGTGGAATCTAGCGTCTAAACAGCACAGGTCGTTTTCCGAAAGCCCAGTTTCGCGCCAGAACCCAATCCACCATTTCTTTTTTGTCAAAATGGATCATGAACCATCCTTTCGCTAGCACCGAGACTTTGAAAGAATCCCCCAAAATCTTTTGCCATTGCTGTTCAGCCCAGTTCTGTATAAAATGTGCCGAAAATTTTTCCCTCTTGCTCGTCCAACCACTATATTTTCCGCCACCTCCATTGCCTCCTCAATCTGAACGTCCACTCCTAGGATCAGATTTGTTTCTGGAATTTGCTTTACAACTTTATGTTTTTTTCGTTTTTCCCCGGTTTGTTTTTCCCCTAGAGTTTCTTCTCTTTCTTTCGCAGCCTCCACCCTCCCTAATTCTTCTGTTTTCTGGGACGAGACCTTCTTTCCAGCCAACTCCAAATCTAGGGATTCCACATTTGTTCTGGCTCCCCCAAATTCCCCGGTTCCTATGCCTTCACCTGCCCCTTCCTTAGGCCCTTCCTCCTCCGGCTACCATACTGCAGTAACACTCGGATCTTTCTTTCTTTCATCCTCCTTCGCCTTACTTCCTTCTACCCCCTAATTTTCCCGAAGGATTTCCCTGGCCCTCGTTAAAGAGGTTCTTGATATGGCCTGAGGGCTTCTTCCCTTTGCCTGTCCGAGGTCCTCTTTTAACCCTGCACTTGTGCTTTGCCAAGACCAGTTTTTGGCACATTGTCCATAGACAAAGTCTTCGAGACCTCCATAACAAAACTAAGCACGAGATAGGTCGATTTGGGTACTTACTTGAGAAGCTAGGAGGTCTTCAGGTTTCTGGTTCTCCTCCTTCAACTGCTTTTGTTTATGGGAGGTATGGTATACCTGGTCATCCTGGATCCTTCGTGAATCCAACGTTAGGTTTTCCTTTGGATCGTCGACCGCCGAGACATTGAACCCCAGGACCTTCAGATCTGAGCTCTCCTTCACAGACTTGTGCAAGCTATTATCTTCGAAGAATAGTTCCAGGTTTTGGGTCAATAGCTCCTTACCCCAAACCGACAAAATGTCTTTTGATTCAGGGTCCAACTCAACGGATTCGCCAGGGATTACCATGTTTAAACCCTCTTAATTACCTTCTTAATCTTTACTACACAATCAAGATGCGTTCTCCTACGGGTAGATGCCTAGGACTAGGTGGTGATTCCGGCAGTTTGGTCGCTCGGACAAAACAGGCAGAGGGGTTCCTGTAGACTTGGATACCACCCTTGTTCCCGGTCCCCTTTCTTGACCGTAAACGCGCCGTTCCCAGTCCTCTGATCCGGACAGGTGTCTGTGCCCGATGCCCTGGATCGCATTCCGATCTGCCCGCTAGCGTCTCCTCCTTCCTCGCGCTCCAGGTCCCCAGATCTCCTTAAGCCCTTGGCCCTTTCAGCCACAGGCTTCGCTCCCGCGACCGATCGCTTAAGCCTGCCCTTGGAGTGCTTCGTGTCCAAATAATTTTTATATTAATTAGAAAATTAATATTAGAATTAACATGAAAAATGTTTAAAAATTTTGTAAGCTAATTTTGTAATCTCCATAATAAATAACTTCTTTATATTTTTAAATTTATTTTATCGTCACTAAATATGTTTACCATTCTATATTTACTTAATATAGTTATAACATTTAATATTTCAAAAATCATCACAAACAAACTATATACTACAAATAACTATCTATAAATAATACATTGTATTATTTCTTAATTTTTAAATTAAGATTTATATTAAATGATATTTTTCAAGATTCTGAAATAGATTGAAACCAACCTTCCTCCAAAAATACATTTACAAAGCATAGTTACTATTTCTTTTAATATATTACAATAATAATTGGATAGTTTCACATTTTTTTTATAAAATAAGAATAAGCTACTATATAACCATTGTTAATAATTGACATGCCCATCCTTTCCTATCTAGAAGTTTGAATAGAGCATGGATTGAAGTTTTCTTTACTAATAAATAAATAAATGTGATTTATATAGTAATTATTAAATATTTTTTCTTTTATTTTATTTTAGAAAAATTCCAAAATGATTTTTGAAAAGATTATCATTTTCTGAAAAGTAGATTCGTAAAGATATTTAATATTTGTTTAAAATAGTTTTGTTAAAAATTTATAGAAAAAATATTAGAATTGTGAATTTTAGTTATTGAAATTGCAAATTAAATTATTTTAAAAGTTTTGACATCCCTAAAAATCGATAAAAGCAACCATTGCTTAACAAAACAACAACTAATAGAAAAATACTGGAACTGACAATCTCTCTTGTTTTGTTAGCATTGGGTGATTTGAAATTCAATGCATGGATTGGAAATTTAATGCAACCTATAAAACATAATAATTATCATTGAATATCATTCAAACCAACATTCACATGTTTTTTTCTCATTATACTTTCTTTACATTTTGACTCTATTAAGACTGTACAATGAATTTTACAAGAGCGACTCTGATTGGTATATAATTTAGTTAAGTATTTAACCTTTTTAGGTTAATTGCTAGTTTTCTTTTTGTGATTTCTTAGTGTGGGGCTTTATTTTTTTGCAGGGTTTAAATAATGAAAATGACAAGAAAAGGGAAGGGTAATAAGGTACAACCTCCAAACAAGAAAGAAGAAAAGAATGCCAATTTGATTTTTTCTTAGACATTTTCAATAGTATTGTCAAGCTTCACTAGGAATAGAACAAATTCATGATTAATTAGAAGAGGGCAATTTTAAGGATGAAGATCATGAGGATTTTAATAACATTAATGATCTCGAAAAGAAAGAATTGCACGAGTTTTCTTCTCAGTCAACTATTCTTCCCTACTGTGATATGTTACAATGGATCATCTCTCACACTAATACTCAAACATGAACCATTGTGAAATATTCTCAATATGTCGTAGGGACATTTAGACCACATGATATCCATAGTATGTATAAGTTGTAACTTGCAGAAATGAATCTAGATAAAAAAAAATCTAGATAAATTTCGGGAAATAGAAGTAAATGAAGTAGAAATCCCTACATCTCAATTAATTAAAGATTGGTTCCATAACCCATAGCCCTTTAAGACTATTCAAAATAGATTGTATAATGTCCATCATTTGAAGAGACCCCATATATTCTTTACCACCATGTTATGTTCATTATATGGGGAAGTCAATGCCAACAAATTTAAGTTAGAATGGGTTCCTCTGATCCATTAGCTTATCAAACATGGTACCAAATTTTATTGGGTTAGCGTTCTTTCATCAAATCTTTAAAGTGAAGTTAGGAAATCTCAAGAAGCCCCACCTAGGCACTGCCCAAGATTCTTCATGTCATCCTACTTGGTGGAAGATGTGTGTTACATGACTCCTTTCTCACTCATGCAATGACAATGGTCACCTGCAGAAAAATCTATACACATTTATTATTCTAAGCTTTGGAAAAGAAAGTACAAGCATCACTTTTATGATGCTTGTGATAATTTTATTATTCCTTTGCATATTGTGTTAAATTTTATCCTTGTGTATTTGCAATGAGATGGTTTGTGTGATTATTCTCATAGTGTGTGGGACTTGTAGATCCCTATAGTTTAAAATATATTTCCTAATTTGTAGATCTACTTGCATGATTATTGATGATTGTTTAAGAATATAGTTAAACTGCTATGGTGTGTCAAATTCCATAGTTGAGAGATATAGCTACTATAGGAACTTTATGCTTGAGAATTAAAGAGTTTTATGTTTAAAGAGTTGTATATTGCTTGCTAAAAATGCTTATATATTGTTGTTGTGCATGGATGATTATTTCTTTCTTTACTCATGGAGAAATAAATGAAATAATGCACCATATATATACTAGGGGATCTGGTAGAAATTTTTAGAGTCATTCTATGGAAGGATTTGGTATTACTATGGTTAAAATCATAGATGTTGTTGGACATGGATTGGCTTGTTTCCAATGCTTGATTAGTGGGTAGATTTATACTTCTATGATTATATTTGTATCTATGTTTAGCACTCAAAATGAGTTGTGTTTAAATCTAAGAGTGTATTCCTGCTATTGTGCATGTTTCAATCATAAACAAGCTCCTAAGAGAACCTTGTTTAAATCCCTAAAACACTTCAATCAAACCCTGCAAATTGTTTTAGGTTAATAAGGTAGAAATCGCCTTTGTATCCAATTTGGGTTTAGGCTATCCAGATATATCCAAGATTCTAGATACTCGGGAGAAATGGAAAGTGATATGTCATTGCGGGACTAGATCTGGATGGGTCAGATATGATTGAATAAGGGACGAGATGGATATATTTGGGTAACCTTGTGAGGCCGGGTGAGTGGAGAAATTTAGATATTTGCAGTGCCACAAGTAGTTGGGTGTTGGATGCATTGTATAGCTAGATGTGCTCAAGAATACAAACAACAAGGACTTCTAAATCGGGTTTGCATCGTGGATGAGTCAAATGTGGGACAAGCCAAATAAGCATGGTGGATTTGCAGTAATGTCAGAGATATTTGGGGATCTAGAGATCTGAGGGTCTAGAACATATATCATGTGACAAACCATAGGAACACTAAATTCCCCTATAAACTGGATATAGCATAAAATTTTCAATTTTCACACCAGGGCCAGACTCAGTGGGGTCTGCAAGATGGTTGATATGGTAGGGATGACCTAGACTTAGCCATGTCCATGTAGGGCATATGGGATGGTGTGGAATTGCTATGGTGAGGCGTGGGTGCCACATGCATTCCACGTGGCGGGTCCTTGCCTACGTGGTAGAGCTTAGATGACCAAACTTGAAATGAGCATAACTCTTGATCAGGGTATCAGATCAAGATAAAATTTGTATTTCCATAAATATTTTGACGATTCAAATGTAATGGTGTTATGTAAAGTTAATTCCGCTAACTTTGGGAAAGGAGGAATTTTGTAACCCCATTTTGATAATGAGACCATGGAGGCTAGGCTAAGTCAAGGTAACACCTCCCATTCAGCTTAGAAGACTTTGGGGGGATGGAAGGGAGCATTATAGTGTGGTATCAGAGTGCCCGAGGCTCAACACTCGGACTGAATGGGCCTAGAAGGTTAATTTTTAAACTTTGTTACATAGTTTAGTAACTTATATTGATTGTTGGTTATGCGTTGCTTGTATCGGTTTAAGTATGGATTACACATTACATGCAAGTGTTGATTATAATATCTTAATTATTTTCTAACCACCATACTAACTTGAAAATTGGTGTTTCATATAGCCTCGCATCCATATACTTATTGCATATTTTCCAAGGCAATGGATAAATATATTATTTATGTATTGTTGGCTAACAATTATGTATGTGTGACAACACGTAAGAAGGAATGAACAATAGAATAACACAATACAACATAGATGGATCCCAACGTGGTCGTGAGGAAGAATCAATAGGAAAGAGGAAAGAGGTAGACTCCCCTAACTGGATTGGTACTCTTAAAAGTTTAAGAGATGACCTAAAATTTTGTCAAGTTGAAAATGAAAAGATTTTCAGGGCTCAAGCAAATAAATAGAGGTAAATGCAGACATACTGCAAAGTCTGATAGATTTGCAAAGACAACAACATCATGAACTAGGTATCAACTACAAGTTTATGAAGAGTTCATCAGGATCTTGGAAGCATGAGTTAAATACTTAAGGTCCGAAAGGAAACAAATCCAAGAAAAGGCATAAGCAAACAAGTGAAATGTGTGATGTTAGAGGAATTTAAGAAGGAAAAGCTTCCTACATTTGATGGAGATGTGAAGAAGGTTGGAGAAGCAAAGACATAGTTTCTAGGGATGAAGAAGTATTTTAGGGTGTGTAACATCCCCTGGTTGATTTTCCTTGTAAATGAAATAAAAACCAAGGTCATGGTACACATATTCTAGATTAACGGCGGACAAACATTATAGTGGGCATCATTTGCAGTTTATTAATGACTATGAAAATTCGCAAGGCATTGGCAAAGGCAAACAGGTAATAAATGGCATTTAATTAAGGAAATAGAGGAAACTAGGAGAAAAGGAAGGCGAAGAGACAAAAATATGCATGCAAGGGAAATTAGAGAGGAAATGAGATAAAAATGAAGAATAAAGGAAAAAGGAAAGGAATAGACTAGACATCAATGATAAAAAGGCATTGGATAAATAGTTGACAACTTTTGACTATTTTTGGACAGCTTTTGATAGTTTTTGGCTCAACTCTTGTTCATTCTAGCTCTCTTACACTCTTGCACACTTAGAGAATTCTTGGAGCATCTTAGCATTCACTTGGACCTGGAGAGAAGAAAGAAAAAGACAAGCAAAGGAATTGTGGGCAGCGAAAAAGAAGTTTGGATCATCGACTACAATTGGAGTTCATTGCAAATAACAGGTTGCATTTGTCATTTCCTTGCTGATATTTGGATGCATAATACATGCATGTGGTTCTTTGGTTATTATGTTGTCATTGGAATGTGAGTTTCATGGATTGACATTGTTTTAGGTTTTCCTTTTCATTTCCTAGATAGCCATGATGTAGTGGGTTATCTATTTGATTAAGATTTGGATGAGCGGAAGACTTATATCCCAGTTGAGGTGGTCTTGGGAAAATTCCCACAGTTCAAGGGTGGAGATGGGATTTCTCTTGGAACTCTTGACGAATGGGTAGAGGCAAGAAAATTCCTCTAGAACTAGTGAAGGAAGTCAGAAGAATCCAAGATTGTTTTAATATTAGTGATTTTTGGATCGGTTTAGGTGAAATCACTGTGGTTGAGGGTTGAGATGGTTTGGCCTCTGGAATCCCTAGTTGGTTCTATTTTGTTTTAACCCATATGATCATACATACATGCTTAGAATATGGCATGGGGGTGATTGGCTAAAAGAAATATTTGTTTAAGCCAATCTATGGTTGGGTGGTATGTGGAAGTCCTTGACTTGGTTGGCACTTTCATATGTTAATATGAGTTATCTTCTTATTGTGATTGATAAGAACATGTACTAGATATTAATGTCATGGTTGGTTTGTCATGGATTATATTTTGGTTATATGCTAGTATTAGGCATGGTTTAAGGTTGCGATCTTGATGTGGATCTTGTTCATGATTTGGTAAGTTATTGAATGGTTAATGTATGCATGGGCTAACAAGTGTTGTTGCATCTAGCTTGAGAGGGAATTGAGCCTTCTTGATAATTCTCTGATGAAGTTAAGAAGATCATGATTATATATGCATTCATGTCCCATAGCTACTATGTTTACTACATGTTTGACTAAATTTTTATCATGTGACTAGGATGTTTGAGAAATTTTTGGCCTTATTATTCATTGTACATACTTTTTGTCACGCTAGAATGGGTTCTAAAGAGTTATGGGTGGTACTAGGAAGTGGCTTTTAAGCTAGCCCTGAAAAAGTGGCACTGATCTCATAACCACACCCTCTGAACTGAATAATTTTGTTTATAACCACATTGAGGAAAGCTTATGCATGCGGTTGAAGTTTTCCAACTGCATGCATAGTGTGTCAAGCATGTGGTTGGGGTGTAAAACTTGAGAAGAGAAAGTTCCAGCTCAGGGATTGATCACCAGTGGTTGTTGTCAGTCACCTGGGTGATCCAATATCCTTTAGGGATGGCAATATGTTTTTATTTAGTAGACCCCACTTCCATAACTAGAACATGAAGGTCGGGTCATGTCATAGTAACACTCAACTCATGTTTACCCTAGATAGCTTGTAAAATTGGGTAAATGTGGGATGGGGTCATTACAGGGTAGTATCAGAGTGAGTTTTATAGTATTGACCTCAAAGTACATGCATATGGTTGTGGTTATCATGTGTCTAGTTATTGTTATAGTTTTGTATTATATCATGCATGCATCATGATGCTGATATCTGTTGTTATTATTCTATATATCATGCTAATATATATTGAGTTGTGCGAATGTGATAGTCTCCCCTTAGATATATGGATGTATGAATTTGATTATGTCTTCTATTTGGTTTATCTAACATGGTATGTTTGTAGGAAATAGAATATCATAGATGAAGAGTAGAATGGTGGACTACAACTCACATGACTCCCCTTATAGGCATAATGTGAAATCAGTGGAATGGGAAAAGTAAGTTAAGCAGCAAGGAGAAGAGTATTCTCTTGATCTAGCATATGCACTGAGGAGTTTGAGGGAAGACATTCAAACTTTCAAGGAAAATAATAACAAGTTGATTGAGGCACACAAAATACTTGCAAGGAATTAGGAAAATCAAGTAGAAGTCAATGCAATGATTCTTTAGAGCCTTTCAAATTTATAAAAGAAGGGACAACTGGTGATCAGTCATGGAGATAGTTAGGAGGAGAAGATTAATGGGGCATATGGTAGCAGGTCTCAGAGAAGGCACATTATGGACAAATATGATACAGTCAGAGGTGGCATATCTTTGGATACACCTGAGAGGAGTGGTAGTACCTATGGATTTTATTCTAGCTCCAGTTCCAGGAGACATCAACACTGTCACTGCCAGCATCCTTATAGGAAGAGCGAGAAGAAGTATTTTCCAGATGAGTTCAAGAAATCCAAGCCTCCTACTTTTGATGGAGAGATGAATAAATCAGAATATGCAGAAGGATTATTGCCTCAGATGAAGAAGTTTTTCAGATTGCATGATTATTCAAAGAACATGAAAGCCAAGATATATACCTTCGGTCTCAATAGAAAAGTAGACATCTGATGGGAGGATGTTAAGCATGTTAGAGGCATTAGAGAAGATGATTTGATTTGGGACAAGTTTGAAGGACTCCTCAAGAAGAAGTACATGTATGAAAGATATTATGATGAAAGGGCCAAGGACTTCTACGAGCCGAGGATGGGTTCCATGATGGATGATGAGTTCACGAGAGATTCCTAGAGCTATTGAGGTATGTGCCTTATCTCAAGGATGAGAAATGAAATATCCAAAGGTTCATCATTGGGTTTCCAGCAACATTCAAAGATCTGATTGAGTTTGATGACCCTTAGTTTTTGCAGGAAGAAGCCATTAGGAAGTTAAAGCATTGTTATGAGCAGTCAAAGCGCAAGCTGAAGTTTAAGCGTGACTGGAAAGGTAATGAGAAGACTAAAGGGAAATGGCCTAAGAAGCAAGGAATATCTCAGGATGCAATTAAAATGAAAATATGGCACCTTACAAGAAGTTCAATGCAATTGAGAGAGGACATGGGACTCAACCTAAGGAGAAGAACATGGGTGATGGCAAAAAGCCTTTGTGGTGTTGGACTTTTGGTGGAGAACATCATAGGAGGGATTTCCCTTCACACCAAGGTGGAAGGCCTTAGATTTATAGTGCTCAAGAGGCACAGATAGTTGGGGATGTTGGTCAGATAATTCCTCATATTTATGCAACAGTGGATAACAGGTAGGTAAATCATCAGACATCCATTATCGCGATGGAAGGTAAGCTTTGTGATCAAGTTGTTTCTATTATTATTGATCCTGGATCAAATTATAGTTATATCAATCTGTTGATGGTGTTAGAAATTCATCAACCAAGGGGATCTGCCAAATATGAAGTCCCAACTAGACCTCACACCATTTGGTGTAGGAGTCCCATCCGGTATGATGGCTCGGTTGCCATTAACTTAGAGATATTCCTTGGCTCTGGTTGTCATCACATGAGAGTCTTACACTGATATCTTCAAATAATAAGGTAAGTGTGCCTAGTGAGTGTGTAATGTAACTTGTGTCTAGGTTCTCTTACTACAAAGGGGGAGAGTAAAGTGAGCCTCTAAATGACAGGTAGTAGTACTATCCAAGAAGAGACACACGTGAAATAGAAAGATCTGTCCAGCATCCAGTGGAATAGACCACAGTGGATGTGACAGTCTTTAGAACCAAAGTGCAAGGGAAAACACGTACACCATACAATAGAGTAGTCCACATGAATGTGACAATTATTATAATTGTTAAACAAGACAGGTTTGTCTAATGTCTTGCGGAGTATTCCACAAGGACGAGACAATAGTGATAACCAATACAACACATCCTCAACAATGTAAGTACTAAAACAACGAAAGTAGTTCAACTATCTTAATACAAGTTAAGCAAACACTCATTACAAATGTTTAAAGAGTAGTCTTAAAGATATCTACAAAACATGCATGAAAATGTGGTGGCCTTAACAAGCTTCTGAATTAAGCAAAAGTCCTAAGACACATGTGTAAACCATACATCACTAGTGCTAGTAGTGGGACATTGGAGCCACTCCTCGCTCCTCAAAGAACTAACTAAAAACTCTCTATTCTTTGTGGGAGGAGCCAAGGTGAAAACTCCTTTCTCATACAATGGGAGGGGTATATATAGCCAAGGGTGACGCTTTACCCTTGTGATTCTTGGATTACTGGCTCATGACCGTTCAACTTCTTATGACTTTTCAACTGACATGACTCTTAACTTCTTGTGTGCGTCCATTGGAATTTCACTTTACGTTACATTTAATTACAAGAGATATGGCCCATAGTGGTGATGTGGCCTTGACAACTCATGACACAGCATGACACAACATTGCTGACATGTACTGGATGGTTGTGGTTTCCATGTCAAGCTGCTACGTTGCTAAGTGATGGATGTACTCTCGGGTGTGCTTTTTCTTCTCCTCCACATGGCTTGATGCTGCGGGGTCTTCGATGGTTTTGGTCTTACAAGATGGTTCCATTCATGTGTTCCTTTTGCTTGCTTCTTCTTTCATCCATCTAGTTACAAGTGAGTCTTCTAGCATGTTCGATCCTTCTTAATACATTCAACGTCTCACCATAATACATCGTTGTACTTATTCCCACAATTGACTCATGACAGGACAACATCAAATCTAAAACCTCCTAGTCTAGCATGATGAATTATTTTCTATGTTCTGGGCCTGGGATAGATGATAGCATGGGAAGAGGGCCTAGTAATTATGCATTGTGCAGTTCCAGGTGATAGGGAGGAGGACTGATCACTAAGACTGTGCAAAGCGTAGCTCAAGGTTGGACAAGGAACTCTGTGACACAATATTTAGTGTCTGGGAAAACTGCGAAAAGGCTATTGGGAGGTGGAATTGTGTAGCTAAAGACACCAGCGGCAGCTACAATATGGCACCCTAAGGAACACCTCTATGTAGTTTCTAGAGGGAAGACAAGGAAAGATAGCATAGGGACCAGAGGAAAACTCTGCATAGGTTTTGAGAGTAGTGAGTCCATGCTGAGGGAATTCACTGAGAGGACATATCTACATAATTTCTGGGAGAAGTACAAGCTCAAGTCCCTATGCAATACGGGGTTTCAACAAGTAGGAAGGAGGTTTCATGACTATTCTTACGAAGTGCGTAATTCAGATAGGTAGTGAAGTAGTTTATGTGCAATTCTGGAAAGGAAGGCAAGCTGCTCACCTCTGGGATTGCACAGTGAAACTGACCCGGAGGACAACCTCAAGCATTGCGCAGTTTTAGATAGCAGAGCAACACCACTGAGGGTTGAGACTACACAGCACATCTCAGTTGGGGTTTGGTGAAGTGAAGTTGTTTCGCTGATAGATTTTTAGGAAAATTCCTAAGTGTGAGAGGCAAGAGAACTTTTGATGACTCGACATTGTGATCACACACTTAGCATAATTCGAAAACATAACAACACTAACCATCGGGACAACATAGCAAAGCATGACCCTCTGTGGGACTATCTAGAGCTTAAAGAAATAAGTGCGACACTTGGGATAGACCTTAGGATGACTGTGACGAAACTTGCACGACAATGCTTACAAGTTTGTGTGTGAGTATGAAATCACAAGCGTGACAAAGCAATCAACATGTCAAAAGATGATAGTTAGATAAGCAAGAAAAAGGTGAAAATGACTTTGAGAGAGCTCAAGGCATGAGCTCGAGTGTTTTCAACCATCAAAGGAAAAACCAAGGGTCTAAAATTTGAGTGAAAGCCAATATTTTGGAGGGTGTTACAAATACTACAACATTTGGTGATATACTAGTTGAGTACCATCTTCTTTGTTTTCATCCATTTTCTAGTGCAGGGCCTTGGTCCTTCGGGGATTATTGATTCGTCATGTGGATTACTTCGACTTCTCCACTTACCCCATGGACATACATGGTTCTCCCTAAACCAACACAATTGAACAAAACACAAGATTCAGCCAGATCACAGTGTTTCGAATTGGAAAGGGTAGTTTGGCTCGCAAGCTTAAGATTTTCAGAGTATAGTTTTTCATCTCAGTGTGTCTCTCCTGCCAGTAGGCCTGGACAGTACCCCAATAGAGTCACACATGAACACAAGAATTTTCCCATTGCCAGTGAGCCTTGACAGTACCCTGGCGGAGTTTCTTGCTTCATCTCTCTTCGCAAGAAGCCTTTCTCTTCTTTTGCTTATGTTATTTTTGAAAAAAATTGTGCATAGGCACTTATTTATTTTTGGGGCAGAAGAGGGATCTTGAATTATTGAGAGCATAAGAGGTTTTTCCTTCAAAGAAGCATGTAAATACCTCTGATTTAGGTTTTCTCATTTATATTTTCCCCTTCTCCATTTCTACTAGTTGGATAAGCTTGAACACACCAAAGTAGAAAACTAAGGGTAGGAATGAGATTCCCAGACTGCACATAGGTTCATGGTTGGACCAAATCTCTCCTTATGGATGGATCATATTTTCCTCCAAGATTTCATAGGCCAATAATTACAACCAAACTCAAGGAATATGAAAACAAGACTAGCCAAGGGCTGACTCTTTGAACTTCAACCACATACACATTCAGAAGCCAGGACACAGGTCTAGGCACAACACATTCATGTACTGAAAACAAATATAAATTGAACAAGGAAAGAAACAAAGGAAAAGAAAGAAGACACAAAACCAGGAAACCAAAATCAAAAGACAAGACACCAAAATGACTAAAGTGAACATGATGTAAATCAGAATAATAAAACCATAACAAACAATCAGGGACGAGTGCAAGATGAGTACAAGGAAATGAAAACTAAGATGAAGCTAATCCTACTCCTAAGCTAACAAATAGAGAGTTGGGATTACGTGAAATGAAATTTCCATTGAAGCTACCATTGTTGTTCCCAGCCTCAGTCCACAAAGATATGAACGATTAAAATAGATAAACAATGATGTGCAATAGAAAATATAGAAACTTGAAAAATTTGCACATGGGAAGGAAATTATTTCTTGTGGGAAGAAATACTTGTCGCAACCACTACTTTTACCCAATGAACATGCTTACCTCTTTGATGGATAATTCTTTTCAACAAACCTCGGAAGTCTCTTGCGGATGCGTCCTTGTTTGCATTGGGCTTCTTGTCAAGTGTGAGGAAGGATTGAAACTTGTTGTTTGCAATAGAGCTTGCCAAGTAATATTGTTCCAACATTCAGTGATTGGATCATAAAATTCATAATGATCATTTTGAAATCCTCATGATATCTGAAAAGATGAATTTTCAATTCAAGAAGCAGGATCACGATGGGAATATTGTAAAGAAAAATAGATTTGATCATCCTCGGTGGTCATGCCAAGACAATGAGGATCTGTAATAACCATCAACGAAGGCTGAAGTGCCTTACTTGCTTGACGAAAATCTGAAGAGAGAGATGTTAAGTAGTGAAGATCACAAGGCATGAAGCAACTACCATTAGATGTGCTGATGGGAAAATGAAAAGCCGAATGGAAGTCACTCAAGATAGAGCAATGATTAGATGAGCTAGTTGAGACATCATATTCCTGTATTGCAATGAACAAAGAAAAATCCATTTGAACAATTTTGCGAATGTTTTGAACAATGGAACCAAGTTCGTTGTGAGCTAGATATGATGGACATATTTGCAGTGCAAGGTTCACAAGAAGGCCGAGGAGATGACCATGAAGAGGGAAATGCAATAAGTATGATTGCGGGAAAAGATTTTCTTTGAGATGATCAACTTCACAATTCCATGACTTCATGAGAGATGAACATTCCCAACTTGAGTTTGACGTAAGAGATTTGCATGAAGAAAAATGAGTTGTAACAGATTCGTGAATTCAGTCATATGTGAAATTCTGAAAATTTGAAACATCACACCTGGAATACCAAACATTTCTTACACAGGGATCCACACCGAATGAAACCATGCAGATAGATGGATTGTGCATGAGAAACCAGATTTGGTTTGGTTCGAGGGGTTTACTAGAGTCATGAAGTCCTGGCATAACAATCAATGGATGTTGAAGTGCCTCAACTCATTGGCATGTCCCAGAACTTTCCAGAACTAAAGAATCACATTTTGAAACTTGAACTAGATCATGCATGGATTGAGGGTGGCTATTGTTACTAATTTCCAAAAATTCTCTCCAGATGGTAGCCATCTTTGTCATAGCTTTCACTAGATTTTGCAACTTCAACATAATCAAATTACTGAACTAAAGAGGATCTTCTAATGGCACATCCAAAGATAAATGAATTGGGGAGCTCTTATGAGAAAGCTTATTTGATGAGTTTTCTTCGCGCAAAATAAGGGATGATGGGGAATGGGTAGGACACTCTATGATTATATTGTTTTCAATTTTATCATGGACAACCTCACCACCTTGTGTTAATTGAGGAGATAACACATTGAATGAAGAAGAAAGAGAACATGGAGTATCTTTGCCACATGTAGATGCGTTGCAAATGGTAGGATGCAAGGGGAAGTGAGGTGAAGAGGAAGTTTCAATATAGACATCTTCTTTGACTGGGGCACATTCTTGATCTTAGTTAGAGTCTTCATGAGAAAAAGGAAGATCACATGATGTGCTTGGGAATTCATCATGACATATCGAAGCATGGGAGTGATGAATGCCCATGATTAGGGGTTGATCAAAATAATTGATTGTACAACATGTTCCACCAAGATTAGCATATTGAGAATCATTCAAGAATGGAATCTCATTGTTTTGATGTAGACAATTTTGAAATAGAGGGAAGATATATAGTGTCCTCACGTTTCTGTTCCTCTGCATGTGTAATGTGACTACCTTGCGCTTGATCACACTTTAAGCCAACAACTTGAGAATCAAGAGAATGCAAACAACTGGCTGGTGAGGCAGATTGATGAAGTGAGTCATCGTACAAGGAGTCATGGCTTGTAGATGATATAGGATGGTAGAGATGTAGATCAAATTCGAGACTTGAGTTATGAATGGTGACGTCCTCTTGCGGAATGGAGGAATGAGTCTTCATTGTAGGCTTCCTGGGCCATTCTGGAATTTCCTCCATTGAAGCGGGAGATGGATGAGAAGATGGGTTGGGGACATGCTGTGCAGATTTCTCGGATTCATGATCACTGCAAGGGGGCACCCACATTGGGACCGGAAAAGGAGGAGGATAAGGAACAAATGGGGTAGTGGGCTCCTCCTCCGCAATTTGAGGTGCCTCATGACCTGCAAGAGGTGGGGAGGAAGGGAAATCAAGAGGTTCACCGTATTGGGAGACATGAACCAAGCGTGGAAACTCTTGTATCAAGAAATCCAAATTCAAAATCTTATCAGGAATTTTGAAACAGAGGTGAAGGAACCGATGAAAAGATTCCTCAATTGATTTGTTAGGCTCCATTTTTAAATGACAGATTCTTTTACTGACTTCTGGGTGGCTATACTTATCAAAAGCTTTAATCATCATCTTAGAAAGCTGACAAAATGAATCGATAGAAGCAGTGGGTAATGTATGACACCAACGTTAAACATGACCTTCGAAATTGAGGGTGAGTAGCACAACCCATAGATCTTCAGACTTTATTTGGTGATGGTAGAAAAGAGTCATAGCCTGAAGCACATGCACACAAAAAGGCAGTTCACCCTTACCATTTAACATCAACTTGGATAGGTCATGAATCACTTCCGCAAGGATGGTGGAGTTATGTTTTTTAGAAAAACATCTCGGTATTATGATTTCAGGAAGAGCCATTTTAAATAAGAGATTCAAACCAGAATCTATGGGCACAACCCATCATCTGGCCCTCCATCTAGTGCTATTTTGTTGACGGTGCTAGAAATCCATCAACCAAGGGGATATCCCCAATATGAAGTCCCAAATAGACCTCACATTGTTTGGTGTAGGAGCACGATCCAGTATGATAGCCCAATTGCCATTAACTTAGAGATTTGCCTTGGCTCTGACTATCAACACATGAGAGTGTTACGCTGGTATCTTCAAACAACAAGGTAAGTGCGCCTAGTGAGTGCATAATGTAACTCGTGTCTAGGTTCTCTTACTTCAAAGGGGGAGAGTAAACTGAGCCTCTAAATGAGAAGTAGTAGTACCACCCAAGAAGAGGCACACGTGAACCATAATAGATATGTCTAACATCCAGTAGAATAGTCCATAACGGATGCGGAAATCGTTAAAACTGAAGTGCAAGGGAAAACACATACACAATCCAGCAGAGTAGTCCACATGGATGTGACTGTCATTATAACTAGTAAACAAGAAAGGTTTGTCTAATGTCCTACGAAGTATTCCACAAGGATGAGACAACAATGATAACCAATACAACACATTCTTAACAATGTAAGTACTAAAACAAACAAAGTAGTTCAACTATCTTAGTATAGGTTAAGTAAACATGAATTACAAATGTTTGAAGAGTAGTCTTACAAACATCTACAAAACATGCATGAAAACGTGTTGGCCTTAATAGGCTTCTGAATTAAGCGAAAGTCCCAATTTACATTTGTACACCATACATCACTAGTCCGAGTAGTGGGACATTGGAGCCACTCCTCAATCCTCAAAGAACTGACTGAAAAACTCTCTATGCTTTGTGGGAGGAGCCAAGGTGAAAAGTCCTTGCTCATACAATGGGAGGGGTATATATAGCCAAGGGTGATGCTTGAACCTTGTGACTCTTGGACTACCCTCATGACCATTCAACTTCCTATGAATTTTCAACTAACATGACTCTTCAACTTCTTGTGTGCATCCATTGGACTTTCACTTTACATTACATTCAGTTACAAGAGATATGACCCATAGTGGTGATGTGGCCTTGGAAAATCATGACACAACTTGACATGACACTGCTGACATGTATTAGATGGTTGTGGTGTCCATGTCAAGCTGATGCATTGCTAAGTGATGGATGTACTCTCAGGTGTGCTTTTTCTTCTCCTCTGCATGGCTTGATGTTGCGGGGTCTTCAATCGTCTTGGTCTTGCAAGATGGTTCCGTGCATGTGTTCCTTTCACTTGCTACTTCTTTAGTCTGCCCAACTTCGAGTGAGTCTTCTAGCATGTGCGCTCTTTCTTCATAACGTTCGTCATCTTGCCATAATCTATCAGTGTACCTGTTCCTACAATTCACTCATGATGGGACGACATCAAATCCAAAACCTCCTAGTCTAGCATGATGCATTTTTTTCCATGTTCTGGGGTTGGGACAGATGACAAGCTGGGAAGAGAGCCCAATAACTACCCACTACATAGTTCCAGGTAACAGGGAGGAGGACTAATCATTGAGACTTTAAAGACCGAAACACAGGGTTGGATAAGGAGCTTCAAAGCATAGTCTTCACTGTCCGGGAAAACTGCGCAGACGACACTAGGAGGCAGAATTTCATAGTTAAGGACACCAGTGGTAGCTACAAGATGGGACTTTGAGGGAAACCTTTGTGTAACTTCCAGAGGGAAGATGAGGCAGGACATGAAAGGGACTAGAGGACAACTTTGTGTAGTTTTTGAGAGCAGTTAGTCCCAGCTAAGCGAAGTCACTGAGAGGAAATCTCTATGCAAATTCTGGGAGTAGTGCAGGCTCAGGCCTCTATACAATCCAGGGTTCTACCAAGTAGGATAGAGGCTTAATGAATTTTCTTGTGAAATGCATAGTTTATATAGGTGGTGAGGCAGTTTTTCGCAGTTATGGGAAGGAGGAGAGGCTACTCACCTTTGGGATTGCGCAGTGCAACTGACCCAGAGGACAACCTCAAGCACTGTACAATTCCAGATAGGAGAGTAGCACCATTAAGGGCTGAGACTACGAAGTGTATCTCAGTCGAGGTCTAGTGAAGTGAAGTTGTTCTATCGAGATATTTTCAGGAAAATGGCTAAGTGTGAGAGGCAAGTGAACTTGTGATGGCTCGACATTGTGATCACACACTTAGCATACTTTGGCAACATGACAACACTGACCACTAGGACAAAATAACAAAGCATGATCCTCTGTGGGACCATCTAGAGCTAAAAGCAACAAGTGCAACACTTGGGATATACCTTAGGATGACTGTGACAACACTTGCGCAACAATGCTTACAACTTTGTGTGTGAGTACAATGGATGTTCACATACCTAAGAAAACCCAAACACACAAAGATAAAACTTTGAAATCACCAAAACAAGATCACAAGAGTGAAAAAGAAATCAACATGCCAAAAGAGAAAAGTTGGTTAAGAAAGAAAACAGGTGACAAAGACTCTGACAAAGCTCAAGGAATGAGCTCGAGTGTTTGCAACCATCAAAGGAAAAACCAAGTAAGGCTCCGAAATTTGAGTGCAAGCCAAAATTTTGGAAGGTGTTGCATGCAAAATCTTGGTTGGTATAGTTGGCTATAGGGACCAAGAGAAGAGCACATCATTGGGCGAGATCTTGTGCATTTGATCTCAATGGTATGCCTACATTAGCACATCTAAATTTTCTTCCTTTGGGTTCATATAGCATGCTTTTGGGCATGGATTGGTTTTTCATTCATAGGAATAAGTTGGAATGCCATGACAAGGCTATTGAGTGCTTGGATGATGATGGGGAAAGGATAATCTTGCAGGGAAAGAAGAAGCCTACATCAATGAGAGTAGTTACAACTTTGCAAGAAAAGCATAACCATAGGAAATGATGCTTATTGTTTGCAACAAATGTTTCTAATGATAAAGGGAAGGATGTTAAGGAGGATGAAGCCTTGAAAAGGTGTCCTATTTTGTAGCAGTTTCAGGATGTGTTTTTTGCAGATATTTCAAAGTTACTGCCTCATAGAGAAGTGGATTTCTATATTGAGTTAGTACCAATAGCAGCACCAACATCTAAGGCACCATACATGATGAGAACTCCAAATTTGGTGGAACTAAAATTACAACTTAGAGAAATTCTTGGTACGGGATACATAAGGCCAAGTGTGTCTCCTTGGGGTGCACCAGTGTTGTTTGTAAGGAAGAAGGATGACACTCTCATATTGTGCATTGATTACAGGGAGTTGAGCAAGGTGACTATCAAGAACATGTATCCATTGTCGAGGATTGATGACTTCTTTTATTAGATGAAGGGAGAATGGATGTTCTCAAAGATTTATTTGAGATCAGGATATCATCACTACAAGATTGAATTTCACACAAGGTATGGAAACTATCTGAGTTTGTGGTGGTTCCTTTTGGTATTATGAATTCTCTAGCTACATGTTGGGTAATTTAGTTGATTCTTGAATTACTTGCATTTATATGTCAATCCGGGTACGCGATTTTGTGAAGTACACTACATTGTATGTGCTAGGAGATTAGCTTTCAATATTTATGCATAACTGAAATGAATTGGAAACTTCAAAAGGAAATTAGATTCTTTAATATAAACTATAAAAGAACTAATTTCTTTGAGAGACAATTAATGTTAAAATATAAAAAAACATTTAGATTATTGATCTAAGAAAACATGAGATTTTACCCTATGATAGCATGGTGATTTTGTTCTAAAACTTACAAACTTTAATCTATGGAATCATGAACATTTTAATCTGATAAATCATAAGCATTTAATCTATGGAAAGAATGAGTTTTTAGTCTATGATAAACATAAACAATTAATATATGTAAAACAAACCATGCATGAGAATATGAAGAAATGGAAAACATTTATACTATTCTCACAGATCTCCAGGGAGCCCTCCTAAGGACTGCGAGGTGTTGAAAACTCAGATCAAATCAGTTTGAAAGTCAAATCAAATCAAATTCATGGATTTTTCGATCAAATATCGGTCCAAATATGATCAAACGCATCTCTATGCCACGAATTTGCTAAAGAATAGCTCGTTCTAGCCTCAGAAATTATTGTTTTCGGAAGTCCATGTAATTTGAACACATTCTGCATAAAGACATGAGCAATCTGCGCAGCCTTGTACGTAGATTGTACAGGTATGAAATGTGCGGCTTTACTCAACTTATCTACTACCACCATTATAGAATCGTTGTTTCTTTTTGTCTTAGGCAACCCAGTGATAAAGTCCATGGAAATGGTTTCCCATTTCCATTCTGGAATAGGTAATGGTTGCAACAGTCCTGCTAGATGCTGATGTTCTGTTTTAATTTGTTGGCATTCCAAACACCGAGCCAAGTACTCAGTCACATCCTTCTTCATTCCTGGCTAGAAATAATTTTTCCGAATTGCAGTAATCATTTTCTGATAGCCTGGATGTCCCGCATAGTGACTAGTGTGGAATTCATCCAAAATCAGATTTTTAATTTGACTTTGGTTGGGTACATATATTCTTCTTTTGTAGTATAGCATACCTGCATTATCCAATCCAAATTCTTGTTGGTCTGTTGTGTGTGGAGCATGATTGTTCAGAGGTCTTTGTTTCAGCGGGATGTATACCCCAGGAAGTTTTGTACACCC